>JAVJHY011881651.1:0-34019 GCA_035593235.1 Phascolosoma agassizii
AAACCGTGGCGCGAGTTCCCAGCCATTTCGCTCCGAAGAGGTCAATTATAGGCCTAGTCTCCGAAAGGGAGTTCTAGAAGGGTGACCTGCCCGTCTTCGACAAGAACATCGAAGTGCGTCGTACCGGGAACCGTGCTGCCTCCGTCAGAGTAGAAAAACTGGCAGTCGTAGAGGCCTGACGAAAAGGGTCCCAGAGTCTTAGACTCACCTCCGTAGATCGGTTCGGAAAGGAGATTCGCTGAATATGCATCCGAGTTGGCATGCGCGAGTCGTACCTCTGTTATTGGCGGGACAAACTCAGTGATTTTGAGTGAGGCCGAGTATGAGTTGGACACTTGGATCTCTCCAAATCCAGAGGAATTTGATTCAGAGCGACCTCCACCGCAGCCTGAAGAAAGCAGCGTTATCGCGCATAGATAAACAGTGATTCGTACAGTATTGAAAATCATAGGGATCGACTCCTTGAGTAGATCCACGCCGTTACGAGACCCTAGCTCACGTTGAGGCGTCGTCCACTCAAAAAGTGTCTCTCGCCGTGTCTCGCACCAGGAGGCGCAATCCATCCGAGTAGGACGATCGGCGTGGGATGTGTGTTGTCAGCACAAAAGCGAAGTTTCTAGTACAGGATTTGGACGCGGCGGCAACTAGCTGAGTGGAGCCTCAACCCGTGCGTGATCGGCCACCTGCCCGTTGAGGTTCAATAGGAGTATTGCTATGAAGTCGAAGTGTCCTGTTATGACCGCATCTGTTCCAATCAAAGTTCGCACCGTCTCGCGGGCAGCGCGAATCCTCACCGCTGCGGCGCTCTTGAGCATCTGCTTGTCCGCTACACGAACCTCCCATGCAGCTTGGCCAGGACCATCGTCTGAGCGCGACTCAATCTTCTCATTCTATCAGCCCAACTTGACGCTGATGTCGCTTGACATCGACAAGAATCTTAATGCAGAAGGCCAGCCCATATTCACGTTCAAAATCAAGAACACAGGCAACACCATGATTGGTTCCTTCAAGTACAAAGTGAGGGCGCACGCGAACGGCGCGTTGATCTTAGATCGAACGATGCACTTCAATTCAATCATCTTGCCCGGAGAGACTCGCCATTTCGCGTTTCTGCCTTCGCTTCACCCTCAGATACCGGTCAGTGCGAAGACGATTTATGCATTCAATGTTGATGTGAACTACGACATGTCACCTCATGAGACCACGTACAGCGACAACTATTATTGGCACTACGAGTACATCTAGGAGATGGCGCGGAATCTCGTCGTGCGCGGGGGTCAGGATTGTCGCCGGGCACCCTTCGAGAAACAACTCGCGATCCAGCTTGCACACAACGAGCCTCCAGCAATCGCGAGATAGAAGGCGATCTCAACGGGCAAGAGGCTGTGTGAACCGTCTCTGTCTAAGAGGCAGCAAGCGATGGGAAACGCCGCGTGCGCCAGTAGAAATTCGACCCGGAGTGCTTTGCCTGAGCGGAGCAAGACCGTGGCTCCCATAGCCAGCACGCATGACGCGACGAGCACCACAAAGAAGTGATGTTCAAGCGATCGCCCCGGCATGTCGATCCATGTTCGCGCAATGCCATTCTCATCCACGCGTACTGACAGAAGCGCTGCACCCAGATAGCTGACGATCGATATCAGCAATCCTGTGATTGCCGAACTCGCGCGGAGGCTTCGGGATGATCGATGATTTGAGCCGTGTGGCGTCGTCATGGGGGAAGCATACGTCCCCATTGGGAGGCATACGTCGCAATTGGGAGGCATACAGGGAAGACGGGTGTCGAAACTCCTGGCGCGATAGTTGAACCGGAGAGGAGCGGGCGGCGTCAAGGCGCGGCTTCCAAGTCGTGCCCTCGAGTTTCTAATAAAGGCAGCCAAATGGTTGCATAATGCGAGCGCGTGGCGTACGGTTTGAGCATTCCGGAGGCCGCGTTGTGCGTGAAGGCAGAGACCAAGATCGAATCGAGAAAGTTGTCGAGCTTGCAGCGCCTCTCGCGCGAGTCTGGCAGGCAATCACGGATCACCGCGAGTTTGGGGCGTGGTTTCGAGTTCGGCTCGATGGCCCGTTTGAAGTGGGGGCAGCAACGACAGGGCGCATGACAATCCCGGGCCACGAACATGTGAAGTGGATGTCGGTAACCGAGCAGATGGATCACGAGCACTTGTTCGCCTTTTCTTGGCCGCCAAGTGCCATTGATCCCGACACGGAGTACGACAGTGACGCGAAAGTGCGAGTCGAGTTTCGGTTGGAGCGCACGGCGAGCGGTACACGTCTCACAATTACGGAGTCGGGCTTTCATCAGTTCCCCGAGGCGAAGCGACTAGAGATATTGCGTTCAAACACCGAGGGCTGGAACGTTCAGGCCAAGAATATCTCTGCCCATGTCGAAGCGTAGAAGCGCTAGAGGAACGGCTCCGGTGTTTGCTGCGCTTGGCGACGTGACGCGCCTCGAGCTCGTTTCACGTCTCGGAGACGGATCGTCGCGTTCCATTGTGCAGCTTTCGAGTGGTCTTCACCTCACGCGTCAGGGCGTCCGCAAACATCTCCGCGTGCTGGAACAAGCGGGCATCGTCACGTGCAAGCGCGTCGGTAGAGAAGCCAGGTTCACGATGCGGCCCAAGCCGATCTCGAAGGCAAGGGACTACTTAACTCTCGCCTCCAAGCAGTGGGACGACGCGATCGAACGCTTGCGAGCCACTCTCGGTGAGTGAAGCGGCGGTCACGAGCGAGACTCGCTACCGCGCATCGCCGGGAGGGATGCCCGTTTCGACGCGGCATGCCTCGGTGTTCCTGACTACGAGGCGAGCAGAACTTTGTTTTCCTGCGTCCTTTTGGAATCTCGCGCGTCTTCAAGGGTGGCGCGGATGATTTGGCCTCTTAGGCCGCGTACACAACCCAAGAGGCAGGAGCTTGATCTATGAAAAACGCACTCTTCCTCCTTGTTCTTGGAGTTCTGGCAGCGGCTTTGATTTCGATGGCATCTGGAGCGACCGCAGACACGTCTTGTTGTGACGGACGCTGCGAAGCCGGACGCTGCGAAGCCGGATGCTGCGATGAGTGTCCCGAGGGCTGCGAGGCCGGGTGCTGCGAGCAGTGTCCTGAGGGATGCTGCGAATCGCCCCAATCCAACTAGAGTGACTGCAACCGTTTGAGTGAACGCGGGGCAGGCGGATGTATGCCTTGGCTCGCGTTCCATTCGAGGATCGTCGCAGTGAATTCTCTACCCAACAGCTCAGTTGTGATTGATCTCGCGTGGGAGCACTTCGCGAGCAATCTGCTTTCGTTCTTGAAGCGCAGAGCGAAGCAACCAGAAGACGCTGAAGATGCCCTGCAGCAGGTATTCCTCAAGCTTACTGAAAATCCTCCTGCAACGGTGTCGGCGGAGAGGCTCGGGCCGTGGCTTTATCGTGTCGCGAGAAACGCACTCATCGATATCTATCGCAAGCGCGTCCACAGAGACATGCCTTCGCTCACGTCCGATCCCATCGCAGAGACACCCGACGATGATGCGTTGCGCGAGCTGGGTACGTGTGTGATGCCAATGCTCAGAACCATCCCACCCTTGTATGCCGAGGCCGTGGTCGCTACAGACATTGAAGGTGCAACACAAACTGCGTTGGCCAAGTCCCAAGGGATCTCGGTCTCCGCAATGAAGTCTCGAGTTCAAAGAGGCAGGGCCATGCTTCGTACTAGGTTCTTAGAGTGCTGCGGAACGCCCGAAGGTGAGCTTGAGTGTGGGGATTGTGATTGAGTGTGGGGATTGTGATTGAGGGGGGCGTCGGAATTGCTCATGATCGTAGGTTTCCACCATGTGTTCGATCATGAGTTACCGTGCACTGGCTTTTCGTTGGAGCAATACATAAGAATTCGGTGTAGATCGCGATCTGGGCGCCATCATTGACTTGAACGAGAACCATGCGCGGCAGGCATGTCCTGCCACTACTCCCGCTTGGTGAACTCAATCGTGTCTTGCCCCACGGTGTACATGCCGCTTCCCCAGCGCATCTTGTTATGAATGAGCTGCACATAAATGGGAATGGTCTGGGCAAAGGTCGCAGCGGTTTCGCCTTCGGGAAGAGGGTGAGCAGTGCAAGACATCTTGAGAGAGCACGATTCCTCAGACAGTGACATTCCCTTTGGCAATCTGACGCGATCTTCGATTTCGCTAGGAGGTACGACCAGTGCGACCAAGGTCACCTCGGGGAGCTTGTGCGTGGAAAAGTCGACGTAGACGGGTGTGAGGTCATCGAACTCATAGATGTAGCCATATCTGAATCGTACGTATCGCGTGGCACTCCGGATGGCGCAGACGTTGAACGCGCCTGCGGTTGCTTCTGCCGGTTTTCGTGGTTTGGGATTGCGCAAGAAGTTCCCGGCCAGGCGAGGGGGAAAGTCAAAAACGGCGCGCCCATCTTTGAGCGTTCGCTCAGCACGCCAACTCGGACTCACTACACCGCCCATAGGGCTCGCGACGCGATCCGCAAGATGCGCTGTTCCCCTGTGCATGGGGCGACGTCGATCATCGAATACGCGCAGTCTCACGATCTGAGCTTCCGGCCGATCTACCTGAACCGTGATCTCACTGAATGTGGAGTCCACCTGGAATGGAGGAGGGTCTTTGGCTGCTTTGGCTGCGTCATGGATATGGATGCGGTAGGTTCCCGTGGGTAAGGAAGGGACGGTCACCTCACTTGCCGGAACATACTGATGGTGTTGTCGTTGATCTCCCCGCTTCCAGTGCTCGTTGCCATCCACGTCGATTCGCCACAGACCAAAGCTTGCGCCGTAGGGCTTTCCTGTTTGTGCATCAATGATCTTGATAAGCAGCTCGCAGTCTCCTCGCTCAAGCGGGTCGAGGGGTGCATCATTGCGATCGACCATTATCCCTTCTATTTTCTTCTTCACAACATGAGAGCGAGGAGCATCAACGACCTTCTTGGCCGCGTTTTCATTCTCTGGTTTCGAGCGTCCTGCTCCAACGAGCATCGGTTCATGCGCTTGCTGCCGCTCAGCCTCTTCCGTTGATTCAATTCGTAGGTCGTTGGGTGTGTCGCTATTGGGCGATCCAATCCATAGCCATAGCAGCATGCAGAGAAGCATCGCTGCGAGAACAAGAATAGTGGTTCGCATGGTAGATCCAACGAGTTGGTGTGATTGGGGTTCGGTTCAAAGCGCTAGAGGTTCATCGAATCAGCCTATCCGTCTGTGAAGTCGAAAAAATCAAAAATAGTTTCGTACGAGGCACCTGATTCTGCATCTGTATAGGTCCATGTCCATCGATACCGATCTACTTCAGCGTTACCAGATTCAGGGCGACAAAGATGCGCTCAATGAGCTTCTAGGGCGTCACTACCCCAACGTGTTTCAGGTGGCACTTCGTCTTGTGCATAACGAGTTTGACGCGCGTGACGTGGCTCAGACGGTCTTTCTGAAGGCCATCCGAAGCGCTCACACCATTCGCAATCCCAAGGCGTTTCGGTCTTGGTTGCTGCGTATCACGGTTAACGAGGTTCGTGGCACATGGCGCAAGCGCAAGGACGAACCTCATCACGACGAGCTCTTTGAGTCAATTCTCGAAATGCGAGCGCCCTCGCCGCCTGCTCAGGCCAGTCGTCGTGAGTTTGAGCTTGAATTGGAGAGAACCCTCGAGTCGTTTCCTCCCGAGCTCAAGACGCCGCTTGTATTGCGCTATTACCAGGCGTTATCGCTTGCAGACATTGCGGCCATCTTGGATCTTCCCAAATCGACGGTCCAGTCGCGCGTAGAGACGGCTGTGAAGCAGCTCAAGAAGCGATTGGGCGCATCGCGCATGCCCATGTTCGCGCCTTTCTTGAGTGAACTTGGATTCGCGACCTCTTCCCTTGGTGCGATGAGCGCTTTGGGTGCGGCCGCAACTGGAGTGTTAGCTATGAAATTGTTGCTTGTTGCGTTGGCATCCGTGGGCGTGTGGTTTCTTGTCGCTTCCAAGCAAGAGGCCTCGATGGTGTCCCACGAAGGCGTCGAGGGTTCGATTTCCACTGCGCCGACCCAAACGCTAACGAAAGAGAATGCTCCCGAGCTTGCGGGGCTGGATCGAGTCAACGCGACGTCGCATGAGTCCGTGCCTTCGGCGCATGAAACGACGCACGTTGTTACCGAAGGGCCGGGCGAGATTCGAGGAGTTGTTCTTTCATCGCCTTCCATGCGACCTGTAGCTGGCGCCCGAGTCCACGTTCGATTTTCGTATCATCCAATGAATGGTCACCTGGGAACCGAGCACGAGTCAGCCTGTGCCAACGTCTATGTGACGGGTGAGGATGGCGAGTTTACGTGCACCGACCTGCCCGAAGGCAGAGCCTACGACCTCGGCGTTATTCACCCGAAGTTTGCCTACACAGAGCGAAGGGGCATAGGTATTCGTACATCAAAGAGACGCGTCGACGCGGGTGCGATTGTGGTCGACGCGCCTCGCTCTCTTCTTGGCGTGGTGGTCGATTCCATGGGCAAGCCTGTGACCGGTGCACGCGTAACTGCAGGCGATCATCGTAGGTTTTCTGGGTACTCCGAGCCCACCTTCTCGCCTTCCCAGCTTCGTGGGCCCAGCGTTGCAACGGGATCGAAGGGTGAGTTCGAGTTGCCAAACCTCACGCCGGGGTATCACCGCGTCATCGTGAAGCATTCGGAGTACGCCTCGCGCGTCGTTGGACAGGTCTATGTGCCAGCCAAGGGACGGGCCGACAAGCTCATACTAAAACTAATCAAGGCGAAGGCATTTCGGGGTCGCGTTCTCTCGCAAGACGGAGCACCGCTTTCCGGAGTCAGGATCATCGTCGGGATTTCTGAACTCGTCGACGTGGGGGCGCGAGGGCATAGCTACATGGCGCCATGGAGTCATACTGAGACCGACGACGATGGCCGCTACCAAGTCGTTGACTTGCCCGTCATGAGCAAGATGATGATTGAAATTGATGCGAGCAAGAAAGGCTATGCAGAGGCCGAAGCCTCCTACGGTTTAGGCGATGCATCGACTCAAGACCTTCGCCTCGTAGCCAAGCAACAGCGCGCGGGCATTCCGGTTCTTGCGCGCGTGATCGACAAGAATGGGACGCCGATTCGCGACATCGAAGGGCGTGCCACTCTCGACCGCGTGCAGCGTGGAGAACGTGGGCGTCACGAACGCTCTCGCGTACCTTTGTTCGACGAGGTTCAAGTTCACGCGGAGCTTGATCCTGCGACGGGCGTGTTTCGTTTTGAGCATGTGCCGCCCGGCATGTACCGTTTGGACGTGAACGTGAAGGGATTCGAGCGATACTCGCAGCCACGAGTTGATGTGGAGCCGCGCATGGAGGTGCTCAAGTGCCAGGTAGGTCGTGGGCTTACGGTTTCCGGTCAGGTCTTGGATGCCGATACAGGGAAGCCCATCTCTGGCGCGACCGTTGAACGCAACAAGATGAATTTCGCCGTCGAGAACGATGGGCACTTTGAGGTGGGCGGATTGAGCCGCAGTGGCTATACCATCATTGACGCGCTCACTGTGCGCGCTCCGGGGTACTTTTCAGCACGCCCATTTGTTAGAGCACCCAAGGGCGCGCAAAACTTCGAACTCGACGTGAAGCTCCGCTCCCGAGCGAGTGGTCTTAGACTTCATGGCCATGTGCAGAACGCACGCGGTGAACCAGTGATTGGTGCTCGCGTGGGTCTTAAAGCGCGCAAAGGAACAGGGCAGATCACAGCCTATACGTCGCGACAAGGGCGATTCGAGTTCGACGCGATCCCCGCTGATACGCCGCTCAAGTTCTTGGATCTTGAGATCGCGCATCCGGATTACGCCCTACATCGAAGCTCGCTGGGAGGAGCGAAGGCGACGGAAGCGCTTGAGGTGGTCGTCGAAGAGGGGCGTCGCGTGTCGGGTGTCGTTCGGACCACGAATGGGGCGCCCGTTCCCCATGCGAGCATCAGCGTGACTACAGCGCGCGTGAAAGAGAGCTATGTGCGAGGCATTCGGCAAGACCAGGACTTTGCCGACTCTCCGATGGTGCTTCAAACCCGTGCGGATGCGCAAGGTCGATACTCTCTTGAGCACATGCCAGCCTTCAAATGCACGCTCCTGGCGTCTGGATCTATCTATCGATGCACCGTGAACGACGGGTACTTAGGCGTTTCTATCCCCGCAGGAACGAGCGATCTCCCCAACACGTCCCTTGACGTCGAGCGGGGTGTCGTTGTTGAGGGCATGGTTGTAGATACGAGCGGCGAAGCGATCCCCAGCATCACCATCGATACATCCTGCGCGTATTCGGGAACTGAAACCGATGCCTCGGGGCATTTTAAAACGGAGCCGCTCTTTGGGCCCCAAGTGGAACTCACGCTCAGGAGCAAGTCTTACTTTGGAAGGCTCCCTCGCGCAGAGACCTACCACGAGCCAGTCCGCATCGTTGCAACGCCTTGTGGTGAGGTGCGCGGTCGAATCACAACGGCCAAGGGGAAGCCTCTGAATGGCCAAAAATTGACCATCACCGACGCCTCTGGCAACGAACACAAGACAACGTCGTTTCAATACGGAAAGTTCGAGTTCCATCGAGTACCTACAGGGCCCGTTTCGATTGTTGTGCCCGGGTATGAACACGCGGAAACGGTTGTAGGCGTCACCAAGGGGGCTACGACAGACGCTGGGACGATTACGGCTAAGAAACCGTAGCTGCGACCAGGCCGCAAGAAACTCACTTATTGAGCCTGTGGGCTAGCCTCTTTGAGCGAATTCCGAACTTTCCGGTCAAACCGGATCGCGCCTTACGCCTTCTCCAGTAAGCCACCTTGGAGATTCCTCTATGAGCCTATTCGCTTGCGCCCGAAACTCAGTCTTCCTCGCCCTCGGCTTACTAGGGTCGATCAGCCTTGCCGGGTGCGGTGGGGGTGGTGGCGGAGGCGGTGGAGGTACGCGCACCGGCTCGCTCTCGGGCCTTCAGATCGAGGGACTTCGATATGTCAGTGGCGAGGAGTTGGGTGAGATCGACTCGAGTGGCGAATTCCTATACGAATCGCGCAGTCCTATCACATTCAAGATCGGAGATGTAGAGCTAGGAACTGTATCTGGCAGCGACTCGATGACACTCATGGACATCTGCGGATACGGGGATCTTCCGTTGACACTAGCCCGGGCAGGGCGAGCGTTTCGTTTCGATCGATCGTTTTGGCGGCTGTGCAACGTTGCGGTGTTGCTTGCGCTCATCGATCAAGACGCCAATCCTCGAAACGGCATTGTCATTCCTGACCAAGTGCACGGACTTCTGTCAAACAAGACCCTCCCGTTTTACCTCTATCCAATCGAGTTTGCGCGTGACCTAAGCCTCCGCACACTGCGCCGAGATGGACTTGTAGCAGGAATTTGGCCTGGCCCTGGGCGCTCCATTCCCGCCACAGAGCGCGTTCTCGATGCGCTCTACGAATCGATGGGCGTCGAACACCAGTTCTATCAAACTTCGACGGAGGAGGTCGACGCCAACCCTGGGCCGATCATTGACTTTGATAGCACGAAATCTCATTCGTTCAACGCCTTCGGGCAACGAACAGAAACGAGGAGCGACGGCAATGGCGACGGGTCTGTCGATTCCATTTCAACTCGTACCTACGATGCGAATGGCAACGAGGACTCTCACGAAGTGCGAAACGGCGCAAATGACCTTCAATCCCGATGGGTAAGTTCTTACAATGACAATGGCGAACTCATCGAGCAAACCGAAGATCAGAACGGAGATGGAGTCGTGAATACGGTGTTCTCCTACTCGGTTGATGCGCTTGGGAACACGACGGGGCATACTACAACCGATGTCGCAACCAATGTGGTCGGGTCTCGATCCATCGCCCAGTTTACACCTGCCGGCGTGCCCATGCTTCACGAGTTCATGCGCTACGACAATGCGGGTGTGCTTACGCGGACCCATCGGACGGTGTACAACGCTCGAGGGCACACGGTTCGAACCGAACTGATATTGCCTGGCTTGGCTCCCAGAGAAATCAATCATTCCGTGGTGGATCCGCGTGGAAACGTGACCGAGTATCGGCAAGATCAAAATGGTGACGGCAACGCCAATCGAGTCACATATTCAACGTACGATGCACTCGGACAGAAAACAGAGTCTCGCATAGACAGTGATGGCGATGGCACGGTCGATACTACTTCAACGACAACGTATCGCCCTGATGGGGTAGAAGCCAGATACACCGTACGAGACGAGAGTTCGAACGCAGTGACACGTGACGATAGATACGGTTTCGACGCGAGAGGAAACAGGGTGATCGTAACGGACGCAATCACAGACGCAGTGGTCTTTGGGGCGAGTTACAACGCCGGCGACAATCCTGAAGTTCAAAGGAATCTTGGAAGTATGGGCAACGTGGACAACATCCGTCGCTGGACCCACGACGCGAACGGCTGGCCCGCTACCCAGTCGGCTGACAGAGATGACGATGGATCGATACAGATCTATGTAGAGTACAATTCTGAAGCGGGAAGCTGGTGGTCCGTTCTCAATGCGCTCCCAATTATTTAGGTCGTTGCTTCACGCGCGGTACGGAACACAACATCCATTGAGTGGTCACAGAAATGTTCGATTCACGGTATCCATTGATGCTGCGCAACCGAGTGGGCTCTTGGAGCAAGGATGTTGGCCTTTGACAAGACGAGGCGAGTTGATTGAGTCACAAGGAACGAGTACTGGGCAAGCTTCGGAATCTGTGGAGCGACTCGTGATCCGGACGTGGTGGGGGGGCTTGGAACTCCGAGTTCAAAGAGACAGATCCATGCCACGTACGAGATTTTTGGAATGCTGCGGAACGCCCGAAGGTGAGCTTGAATGTGGGGATTGTGATTGAAGGGGTATAGTTATTGAAAGATCGTTGACTCGATACCGAGGTATCATCCTAAGTTGCTAAAGGAGAAGCAGGATTCGGCGAAGATCTGCCTTCCGTTGGAGAAAACAATGGTACCTAGTATTCTTGCCTCGGTTGATCTTCCGGTTGTCTTCTCTTGAACACCACCCCAGAGAACCCGCACGCTCGTCGTAACTCAATTTTACTTCTTGTAGCGATTGTGCTCGCTGCAGGAATCGTAGCTCTGTTGCTCGTTACCTCTCGGTCAAAGAGCGCACTGTCTATTCAGGATGACTCATCTAGTGAAGAGGGTACGCAAGGTGCCGCGACGCTTCGCGGCATAGGTGAGAAGCCCAAGCAGGAGACTACGGGCGCGCTCGATCTCGTTCGTGATTCTGTCGTAGTGCGCGCGATCGATCTTTTCGGGCGCCCAATCGATCCCATCGTGATTGAGGTTGTCGACTCCAACGAAGCGGTGGAGCTTACTGGAGAAGATGGGAATGTTGTTCAAGTGGCGCGCGGCAGCTCCGGCGTGTCTATCACCGTATCAGCGCAAGGGTATCGTTCGCAGCGCGTCAATTTTGACGCAGCCGCGGTACGTGAAGTGGAGGCACTGCTGGAGGAGTTGCCAAATGATCGGCGAGTTCGCGGGAAGGTATTGCTGGGAGACCTGTCATTCGCCGTTGCAGCTCAGATTCGCGTCTCATACCCCAACGGAAGTGTCATTGAGTCCCGAACAGATAGTCGTGGGCGCTATTCGATGGAGCTAGGCGAGAATCAGTCTGATGTTCCGGGCAGCTTGGTTGCGACCTACGTCGATAAGACTGGGATGAGTTATGTTGGAAAGGCCTCCAACATAAGGCCGTCGGCATATGGTCATATTGTGCTTCGCGCCGCAGAGCGGTTTCAAGGGAAGATTCACATGACGCTCGACGATGAGATTCCCTCTCCAAAAGAGGGACTCATCAAGTTCTTGATGTTCAAGAAGGGGACAGGGGTGCTTCTTGGCGGCGGTGGAAAGAGTGGTAAGCGTACGTATCGCCTATCCTGCGCATTCTCAGGAACGTATGAATTGTTCGCTGTAGATAATGGGCGAGTTGTTGGCGCGGCTACGGCAGAGTTGAGTGCGGAGAAGCAGACCGTTCATGTCGTCTTGCGCAAGCATGCGGGACTGCCCAAAATACAAGTTCACTTGGATCAGGAGTTGTATCCCGATCTCTCGCATGTTTTTGTGATAGACGCGGGTGTTGAGGCAGCTATCAGTGCCGGTACTTTGAACACGCTCAAGATCCTCGCTTTGAGCGGGGGGGCTTGGGATCGTCATCTGTGGGTTCGCCATAGCGTTATCCGCGTACCGGTCCCGCAAGATGTATTGTCAATAGAAACTAAGTACCCGAGCACATCGCGCTCATGTTGGCTCTATGCGATGTCCTCAAGAGATGAGGTTCTTGGGAGGGTTCTCGTTAGTGCGCCCACGGCGAGGGAAGTAGTTCGCAAGGTGAGCCTTGATCGCAACGATCCAGATTCAATGGGGCGCTTGACGCTAGAGTTCGGCGGCGATTTCGAGTCCCTACGCAATGCATTCTTAACGCTGTGGGACGGTCGAGTGGTTTGCTATCGAGGGGCAGCAGATTTCATTGGGAGCCAGCTGACGCTGCCGTCGCTCCCTCCAGGCGAGTACGAGCTTGGCATCGGTCGTCAGAAGGATGCAGGTCAGTACGACTTCTCATTGCCGGTGATCAAGGTGCGAGTTCCACCCCCCGGAGTCTCTAAAGTGATGTACTGGAGCCCTTCACTTTTCAGGTAATAGGATGCGGGGTTTCAAACTCTTTTTCAACGCTCCACCGGACTGAAACTCGTGCGGGGCATGGAATGGGTAGTTCATGTGATGGACGACGCGAACTGGTCGCCGCCGATTCTTTGGTGAGAAATGAGTTGAGGAAGACTCAAATGATCAAGATGAGAAAAAGTGCATTGGTCTCTGCAATAGCAATTGTCAGTAGTACTGCACTTGCGTTTGGAAACGATAGCTCTGACGATAGCTCTGAAGAGGGCGGCGTTGTCGTGTCGACGGATGCGATCTTTGCTGCACATGCGAAAGCGTTCAATGCCGATGGGTGGTGGTGTCTCGACGCGGAACAAGTGAGGCTAGTGAGCACGTTGAGCAAACGCGAAGAGAGAGTCTTGCCAAGAATTTTCGAACTTGTAGAAGACGCGTCCTTGAATGAGAGGGCGCGCCGGGGTTGGATTGCCGTATTTTCGCGTTTGGATCGAGTGTCAGACAAAGATATCTCTCGCACGATCAGAGCCAAGCTCAGTGAAGAGGCATGGCGAAATGTTTCATTCATTAAGAGAGGGCTTGAAGTAAGGCTGCTCGGAAACTGGCAGCTCTGTTGAGTTGCTCCAATGATCCTGGTACGAATTTGAATTCTTCGCAGGTTCTTCTTAGATGGAATAGCGACGAATCGAGGCAGGCACTGTTGAATATCATACGCAATGATCCCTCGTATGTAGTGCGCGTCCGAGCGGCAGAGTTCGTAGGTAGGGAGTGCTTTTCGGGAAGCCGACAGGGACTTGATGCTCTCGATGAGATGCTTCGTGAAAGTAACGACAGGGCCGCCAAGGTTGCCGCGCGAAGTCTTGAGACGATTATTGACTCTAGCGTAGCGCGTCCGCGAGAGCGGCTGACTATCCCTGCAGACACAAGCGAGGGAGATGCTGTTCGGATGCACGAGAAGGCTATGATGAGATGAGTCACACGATGGAGTTCTTGGATGAAGACGAACAAGTCTCACCTAGTTTGGTCGGGGTTAGATGGGCATCTTGAATTGAGGAAGCTGAAAGAACGTGAGTAGGGTCGATGTGGGCGTGCTGCCACCGCCGAAATGCGCTGCGGCCTAGCGTTTTGGATGTAGTGCTCGTTCCGGGCGTGTGGTGTGTCCCTTCCGAGTGTGCTGCTTGGTAATTCACGAAGCTAGTGGCGTCGGGAAGTCCCAGGGCGCTTCGCTACCGTGTTCGGACCGTCTCCTACGTTCGGATCATCGACTTCTTCCGTGTGAGGGAGGGGGAGATCCTTGTAGCAATGGGACTTACGAACGGACACTCAAGCGGACTATTTTTTTCACGAGTCGTAAGTGATTGCTGCGAAACGCACGTGGATGAATCAGTACGGTTCGTCATGACGGCTCACCCGTGCAACCACGAATGACGATGCCCGCTATGGCGCAGATGACAAATGCAGCTAGGAACACCTCGATCCAAGACCAGATCCCGACATACGGTCGGCCAAGAAACATGCGCCTTGGTGGATCTTCTTTGGAATGCATGTCTCTCCTTACGAGAAGGATTGAGTTATCGTCAGTATCGAGCAGTTTACCCATTGACAAGACGAGGCAAGTTGATTGATCCAAGATGAACGAGTACTGGGGAAGCTTCGGCGTTTGGGGAGCGATTCGTGATCCGGAAGTGGTGGGGAAATGGGTGGCGTGGTTCTTCCGGAAGAAAGTGGCGCGAGTGGCTTGTCGTCCTGGCGTACAGTGCGACGTTGTTTCTTTCTATCGTGTGGATGCCTCGAGCGTTAGTGACGTATGGAGAAATCGGTGCGCGGGAGCGGGCTCTCCTCGGTCAACCACCCAGCACGCAACACGATGGCCTTCCAAAGAGGATCGTATTGCGCGAGCGGCCAGACGGGCGCGACTTCGTTTGGAATCTGGCTGGTGGCCAAGCGGCGTTCAATTGGAAAACGGGCTCTGAGATTGAGTCTGCGCGATTTGAAATCGACTGGATGCGCGTCCTGTTTTCGCTGATGGTTGGGCTGTTGGTTGGCGGATTGCTAGGAAGATGGGCTGATCGAGCGAATGCATAAAGGAGCGAGCGATGAAAATGTGGATAGTAGAGGAGGAGGCTCTTTCCCACGCTCGTGCTCCGAACCCCACCCCATCTTGTTACTTGTTTCCATTGCTGCTGCGATCTTGATGTTTCGCCAGGACGATTGGTCTTGCCCGGCGACGAGGCGTACTTCGATGCACGTAGCAGAACTCGGGATCGGACTCGGCCTATGCGCCGTAGCACACGCAATACGCGGTGGATCTCAAGAGACTATCGTGGTCATCACCTAATCTCTTGCGCTGGGATTGTTCGCATCCGTGATTTCATACAGGAAGGCGGAGTACCCGCTTAGAAATGACTCGGTGTCTTGGGGGTTGTGATTGAGGGAAGGAGATTGTCAGTTCGGTATCCGCCCAGCGGATTGGGCGAAGGGTAGATAGATGCCCGAGATCGCGGGTAGTATCCCTCAGATGAGGTTCTTGCAACATGCCACAGTTGTTCTGTTCGTCGTCGCTGCGTTGGTATCGGTGGCCTACGCAGGTACATATGGGACGTCAGAAGTTAATCGAATCGTCGAACTCCTCAAGAGTAAAGATGACGGCGTTAGTCAAATCGGTGTGACTCTAGCGAACGAGCTCGCCATTCGAGTTGCCACGCAACGCTCGAAGATTGATCCGCCCGCAGAGATCATGTTGCTTGAGCGTGTTTGTCCGTTGCTTGTGAAACGGCTTGTAAAGGACGTTGACGGAGCAACAGGTACAGCACTAGGCAATATCGCGTCCATGTCGGAGAGTATCGAGCGGTACATGAAGAGGAAAAACCTGACCTCATTGAACATCGATGTCGAAGCCACGATTCGTGGTGTTCGAGCCAGCGATAATCTGTACGCGCTTAGGGTACTCACGCATGTGTCGCCGCTTCCTGATTCAGCAATCAAGTTCGGTGACGAGATACTGAAAAAGAGGATCCAAAGTGCATATACAGTTGTTGACGTGCTTATGTCTGCCGGAGAGAGAGGCCGTGCGCCCCTCTTGCGAGTGCTATTTGATACCGCTCAAGGGAACGAGAATGCTGGCTACGTAGCCTTGATGTTTTCGGAAGTTGTTCTTTCCAGTGAGACCGCGCACAAGATAGTTCTAGAGTTGGGCGAAAGTGGCAACCCTGAGATTCGATGGCGTGCGGCAGCGTCATTACGTAAATCAGTTCGTGCCAAGCTTCCTTCTGTTGTCGATTGGCTCACAAAGATGCTCTCCGATTCTGAGATTGCTTCACAAGCCGCAGAAGCGCTTGGTTCTGGTGGTCCGGCAATGGCACATCTTCTTCCGCGCTTGCAAGCCATGCTGGGGACCGAGTCGGAAGCTGGTGCAGCAGCAGCAATCTTCAAGATAGGCCCTAAGGTGAATATGGTAGGAGCGCTTGCTGCTCGTCTGACGAGCAGGAATTCATTGACAGGGAAGTACTGCTTGAAGTCCTTGACCAAGCTTGGTCCTTCGGCGCGGAGCGCGCTCCCTCATATTCGTAAGTATGCATCGTTGCTACGCGTTTATCAAACGGACGAAAAGGAACTCGTTAAGAAAGCGATCGAAGCCATTTCTGGAAAGCAAGTGGCGAAGTCTGGACGATGAGCATGCCGAGCCGATTTTTTTTCGCCCGTTTCGGTGACCAAGGTCCTAATGGTGATGCCAAACCGACGCGTGGTGTGTCCACGTTCCAAGGGCGCCATTTGGCTCGGTGGCTTGGTTGTAACGAGCACTGTTTGTGAGATACCGTGCCGAATTCGCTGGCGCCTCACTTGTAGAACCAACCCAGACAAGTAACTGCTGCTAGTCGAAATCCGCAATGCCATCGAAGTCAAAGTTGTTTTCCCGGTGGAGGCGAGTTGGGAGCGTTGCTCGCTCGTGGATGCCGAGACCAGTTGCCATTGCTATTCGAACTTTGCAATGTCGTCGGGGTCAGAGTCGCTCTTGCAGTAAAGGCGAACTCATAGAGAAGAAGGCAGCTTAGTTATGAGAGCGACTTGGAGGAGTCATTCGATTGAGAGTCGCGATGCGCATGGGCCTTTGGGTCGGTCGATCAGTAGGCTACTTCCGCCCAACTCACTGAAGCGCGATCGTTATGTGTTGCAGAACGATGCTGTTAAAGCTTCATTTCGTAGTGCGTCGGTATCCTCCCCGTACTGTCAAGGGGGCACATGTAAAGAACTAGAAGAAGATGTTGAAGAGTTACGCGAGTAAGTAAGGACTTTGGGGTCGGTCGATCAGTAACCCAACAAATGACACCTGGGACCATGTGCTCTAAGTCGAAAGGAGGGGCAAGAACTTAACTCGCGCAAGAGAAGCTAGGTCTTGCGATTGACCTGGCATTCACGCCCTCCGCACAACTCGGTCGGCGAGCATGGAAATCAGGAGGCATGGTGCAGGCTTGCAGCATCATGCGATGATGGTCCCAGATTCTTGCCAGTGCACTCGAATTGGCGCTTGCGGGATATTAGAGATACAGACCATTCCATCTTAAGGAGCAAGCAGACCATGAGACACGTAACCTACTTATCTCTACTCGTCACATTCGGACTAGCAATTCCAATATCGCCTCTTCTCGGTCACGGTAAGGCCGAGGCAACTATTGGATCTTGGCCCATAGCTACGGGTGTGAATCAATTGAAACAGTCGACTCCAACTAGGGGCGTCGATGGTGTATGGAATTATCCAGATGGAACGGTCCATTATCCAGACGGTACCTGGTCGTTTCCAGACGGAACAACGATTCTTCCCAATGGCACTGTTTACCATCCGAATGGCGCAGTCACTGCGCCGGGCGGCCATATCGTTCTCCCAGATGGGAGAGTAATCATGCCAGATGGGACCATCGTAGATCCAGATCGTGGTACCGTCACGTACCCCGATGGAACCATAGTTATCCCGGGCCTTGCTCCGATAAAGCCGAACGCTCCATATGCAGGCCCTGGTACTGAGATTGCGCACGTAGGTGGAGGTGGAGGTGCTTGGTGGGGCAATACGTTCTATCATCCTTGGGGATGTATGGGCGGAACAGGCATCGGCAGCGGTGGCTTGGCATACTGAATCGACGAGAGCAGTGCAGTCATGGGATGACCTATTCCCAATCTTAGCGCCAGCCTGATTGGGAGCCTCTGGGTATTCTTGTTCTCCTGCTTTGCGCCTCTCTGCCGTTCGCCTTCTTGGGCGGCAGGGAGGTGCAGCTACCTCCCCCCAAACGTCCGCTCAACCGCCTCACGCTTGCTTCGATCATCGGTGTGCATGTAGCGCAGTGTGACTGTTGAGCTCGGTGCGTGAGCGATGAGGGACCGAATCGTGGCCAAGGGCACCCCTTCCAGGCCCAGCATGGTTCCGAAGGTGTGTCGAAACTTCTTCCACCCTCCACCAGGAGTGACGCCTGCACGCTTCACCATTCGATTGAGCACTTGACGAAGTGTTTGGTGGTGGATGGGTATATGTAGCGAACTAGAAGAGGGTGTTGAAGAGTTACGCGAGTAAGTAAGGGCCCTTGGATCGGTCGGTCAGTAAACTACCTTACGCACAACTTCGCTACGCTCGCGTGCTATCCCCCAACCCAGTCGGAGGTTCGAAGCCTTTGCAATCAACGATGATACGCCGACACCGTCCTCGCGATCTAAAGGCGTGCTTTCGAAGCAATCGTGCCTCGCCCTTTAGAAATGGGGTCTGGGGGCGTGCCCCCAGTGATGGTGGTCGGGGCGAGAGGATTCGAACCTAGCCGAGCCGGCTTCGCCGGCGCCGTGCTTGTAAACCAACGACACCCAACGCCACACTCCCAATCACACGCCACCTACAACCCCACTCGACGTTCCAGGGCACAGCAACTAAACGATCTAAAGGTATCGGGGCGAGAGGATTCGAACCTCCGACTTCCTGCTCCCAAAGCAGGCGCGCTACCAGGCTGCGCCACGCCCCGTGCGTGATTGGGTTGGGGAGCATAACCGGGCCTAGGGGATTGCCTAGTTCGAAAGGGAGGATCCGTTTGAGGACGAGGATTGGGAGCGCTCGCGTTCCATCAGGTCGTGGAGCTGGTCGTCCGTGTAGTCCTCTAGATTTTCGGCTCCAGGCTCGACGTAGTCTTCGTACGCGCTCGGGCGGAATCTCCCTCGAATCGCGAAATAGCCAGCTGGGATGCCCGCGAAGATCATCATAAGCACCGCATTCAGAACGCTGGGTTGTGACTGATGGGCTGACGTGATCGGCTCCGACGTAACGCAGCTTACGAGGTACCAGGCGCACATGGCCGCAACCACGCCTGCGACGATCCGTCCCGCAATGTTCTGGGCCCTGCCTTTAAGGAGGCATGTCAGCGCGACGGCGAAACAAAATCCTGCCACAACCCACGTGCCGGTTGGGGAGGGTGTATGCGCCGCACCCAATGCCAAGAGCACGCCCAAGCCGCCGATGACGACGGCCATCACAATGCGCATCGACTTGCTCAGGCCACTGGCCAGGATCTGTTCCCCGGATTGATAGAATGCGCCGTTGCTCATGATCCTTCCCTATCGACGTACGCGCCGATGATCTCGAATCAAAAAAGTGGCGTCCTGCAATCGAGAGAGGTGGAGGTGAAGGTAAGGGCGAGCTCGAATGCGCCGCTCCCCTCTTCCTATCCACACAACCCATTCACCACGTCGCACGGCCTTTACGTACTGCCTTGCTCATCCCAGATGACTCCGATTCCTCACGATGCGTTGGGCGACGGTAATGTGCCGCGAAAGGAGGCGCAGCGTAGTTCCTCTACGTAAGCCGGACTTTCGTGGCGCAGTACCAAGTCCAGCGTGTCGCCCCTGCCACCTAAGCAACCAACCCAACCAGCTTAATCAGTCCCAGGATTCGTCGACGCAGGGAGGATCGTCGTGGTTGTAGGGCTGCGTTTGCATCGCAAGGGAAACCGAGTTCTGCATCGATTCCCATTCTTCGATCGTAATCATTAGTTCACGAGCCTTGCTACCGCGGTGCGGACCTACAACGCCATGCTGTTCCATGAGCGCGATCAATCGTGTGGCACGGGTATGCCCCAGGCCAAACATGCTTCGAAGCATTGTCGCGCTCGCTTGATTTTTCGTAAGCACAAGTCGGACCGCATCGTTGTAGATCTCGTCGGTCTTCATGGGATCGCCGAGGCCTTCGGTGTGGGTTCGGAGAATATCGTCGTACTCCATCTCGGGGTACTTCTCCTTGAGATGATCCACCGTGTCGAGAACTTCTTCGTCGGTTGCAAGGGCACCCTGAGCACGCACGAGTGAGAGACTTCGAGGGCTCATGAACAATAGGTCGCCCATGCCCAGAAGATTCTCGGCGCCGTTCTGATCGAGCACAACACGTGAGTCGATCTTGCTGCTCACGGTGAATGCAATCCGCGTAGGCATGTTGGCCTTGATCAAGCCCGTAATCACGTTCGTAGAAGGACGCTGCGTGGCGAGGATCATGTGAATGCCTACGGCACGGCTCTTTTGAGCCAAGCGCGTAATCGCGAGCTCAACTTCCTTACCACCCGTCAGGATCAAGTCGGCCAGCTCATCCACGACAATGACAATGAAGGGCATCTTGTCGGGCATGGCCTCTTCGTCGACGTCGAGGCGCTCGCGAACAGCCTGTTTCTTCTCCTTGGGGAGCTTGTTGTAGCCACCGATGTTTCTGACTTTGCACGCAAGCAGGCTTGAATAGCGCTCTTCCATGCGATCGACCGCCCAGTCGAGGATCTTGGCAGCGCGGCGGCTTTCGGTCACAACATGCGTAAGCAGGTGGGGGATCCCTTCGTAGCACGAGAGCTCAACTTGCTTGGGATCCACCAAGATGAGATTGACTTCATCGGGACCGCGTGTGTAAAGAATCGAGAGCAGTACCGAGTTGATGCATACGCTCTTACCCGAACCTGTGGCGCCCGCAATGAGGCAGTGAGGCATGCGAGTAAGGTCTTCTACGATCGGGCGCCCGGCGGTATCACGACCCAAGAGGATCGGCACTTGCTTGTGGTCCGTCCGCGCACCGACTTCTTCCAGAATGTCGCGAAGTGCCACGCTATCGCGCTCGATGTTGGGGACTTCAATGCCGATGGTGTCCTTGCCAGGAATCGGCGCCACCATACGAACGCTTCGGGCCTTCAAGGCCACGGCGAGATCCTCGGACAACGCTCGAATCTTGCCGAGCTTCACGCCCGTGCCAAGCGCCACTTCGTAGAACGTGATGACCGGTCCGCGTTGCGATGACAGCACTTTGGCATCAATGCGAAATGAGGCCAGCGCGGCTTCCAGGCGATCTGCGTTGGCGTCAATCTCATCACGTACCGATTCGGGATCCGTAAGTTCACCCGTACGAAGGAGATCGAGAGGAGGAGCGATGTAGGCGCCACGGGGCTTCGGACGACGTTTGGCAGGAGTGGGGCGGATTTTACGAGGCGCGGGGCGAGGGGTGGGCGCGACCGGAGTTGCAACGACTTCGTCAGGCTCTTCTTCTTCCTCTTCCCATTCGCCTTCTTCTTCATCCCACTCTTCTTCCTCGCCTTCTTCCTCTTCGTCCTCGTACTCCCACTCTTCGTCGTCGTCCCACTCTTCGTCTTCGCTAACGACCTTCTTGGACTTGCGTTTGGGCTTTGACTTGGTGGCAGTACCCGATCCCTCAACACCCATCCAGTTCATGACGCGTCCAAAGACATCTTCAAGTCGCACGTCGGTCATCCAAAGAGTGACCATGGCCACGGCCGTCATGACCAGCAGGCCCGCGCCCTTTCCAAATGCGCCAAACAAGGCGGTGGCGATCGCCAGACCGAAGTAGCCTCCAGGGCCATAGCGTTCGACGCCGGGCAGAGGGCACTGACGAAGGAGGAGCGCCGCGCCAATCGCGGTGAGTGCCATGAGGACGGGCAAGAGCGATACTTTGCGAGACCAGGACTGCGGCCGCACACCGCGTAGACATTGCATCGCCCAAACCAAAATGAACAACGGGCAAAGCCACGCGCCTACACCCAAGGCACCCGTTAATGCCGAAGCAATCGCACGTCCCGCAGGGCCCGTGACATTCACCATGCCGCCGCGCGCGCCTTGATGTGCGAGGGTGAAGAGCGCGCCCACGAGCAGAACGCCGCCCAAAAAGAGCGCGACGCCGAGAAACTCGAGTGCGAGGGACTGGTGACCGGCGTCCGCCTTCGCCGAAGCGCGAGCAGAACGCCGCTTTGCGGTCGTTGATGTTGTGCGTGCCATGTCCTACGTGAGATCGGACTTCGCTCGCGTGGCATTCAAAGCGGAATGGTTATGTTAGCGCTTCGTTGCTGCCGTTTCGGCCGGGTGAGTTGTGGTGTTGTTTGCTGCGCATGATGGCCGAAGGAATTGAATCACATTCGCACCTCTCTTTAACGCATCCCAGCGGCCGTCTCAGCTTGCCGCGTACCGGCGACGGATCGCTTCGCAGAAACGAGTTCGTTGCCGGCTAGTTGTCGAAAATCTCACCAAATCCGTAGGTGTCGAGATCACTGACTTCGTATTCGCGCTCAAACTTGCTCCAACGCTCAGCGCCCAAAATCTTGGTACCGCGCGTTTGATAGCTACCCATGACTTCAATGAACTTGGGCAGATTGGTCATCGCGCGCCCCATGTACTTTCCCATGAGGGCGATCTGCTTGTCTGGGTTCTCCTTGGCTCCCTCGAGCTCGCGCTTCACATCTTCAGCGGTTTCATCTTCCGTAGTCAGCAACTTGATCATGTCGTCGCTTAGTTCCGTCGTCATTTCACGCAGGGCATCTTCTTCGCTCTGGGTCATTTCGAGTTCGCGTGCAGCCTCGGCCAACGTCACTTTCTTCTTGGCGGGAAGAGAGTCGGGAAAGCCACCGTGTTCGTTTAGCCAGTCTGTCAACGACTTGTCGGCCGGCAACCCGCGCGTGGCGAGATGCTTGTCAGTGAGTGCATTAAGCTGCTTGTCAAACGCACCGCCTGCCATTCGCTCTTCGAGCTTGGCGACGGCGGCTTGAAGCAATGCACCTTGATCGATCGATCCGTCGGTTCGTACTGGGACATCAAGTCGAGGCGATGCATCTCCGCTGCGATCCTCTAGGGCACGAACCCGTGACTCGATCGACGCGATGGACTCATCGTCCGACATCAAGATGTTGGTCTCGTTCGACGTGCCTTTGACTCGCGCGTCTGCCGCAAGCCACCCGGCAGCACCACCTGCAATCAATCCAATCACGAGGGAAGGGAGAATCAGCTTCATCAAATGACTCCGTAGGTACGAGTGAGACCAGCGAAATGATAGCTCCCGCGCATGGGCACGGTTCACGCTCAACCCTTTGGGTTCGAAGGACGGAACTACTTGGAGGGGGCGGCCTTCTTTTGTCGAGCATAATGATATGTAAGGACCGCTTGGCCACTCTCGCCAATCTGCATGTCCCATACTTCCACAACGAAGTTGTCTTTGTCGGTATGGCGAAGCACGGTACGAATGGGCTTGTTGAATGTGTCGGTGTAGTACTCGTTCATGCGGCCGTAGAGGGTCATGACTTTGTGCTTGGGATCTACGACCACGCCAGAAAAATTCAAGATCGCTGTGTCTTGATTGCTTACGAGAGTCGAGAGCCAATTCTTTGTGTAGTTGTCGTATCCGTGAATACCGAATCCGTGGTACGGCTTGCCCATCAACGCGCCATTGAGATCTTCCGTCACCCAGCGGCCGGGGATCTTCCAGGCAAACGTTGAGACCGCGTTGCCCGCCTCCTTGTCACCGGCGGAGATTTTCACATCCCAACTGCCAACGAAATGCTCTAGCCGCTTATGCATTGGGCCGGGAGAGATGATCTTCGTGATTCGCTCTACGAATGCGGGGTCATTGAAGTCAGGTTGCTTGGGTACCGAGTCATCGGCGGGCTCGGCTTTGGGGGTGGGTTGGTCATCGGACCGCGCCACACCGGTTCCCAGCGCAACGCCCATGAGAGCTGCTAACGTCAGTGCGATGATATTGATTTTCATAGAGGCCTCCTGTGCTCAAGCATTCGCCGACTGTAGGGGAGAAGGGAGCGACTCAAAGTGAATCGGGATGGATTGCGTACGCTCGGGGGTCTCGTTGGACCCCGGCGCGACGATCTTTCGCTTATCTAAGGTAATGGCACCCTTGGTGAGACGGTTTCACCGGGCTTCTTGGTGACCAAGATGTCGTGCCTAGTCCTGTTGACTTGGGCGCGTCAACAGTGGATTTGCATGCGCAGGGACCTTCTGCCTGGCTCACGCGTCGTTCATGCTTAGCGGGTTCTAAGCACTTACGCGAGTAGCTTCTCGATCGCCTTCAGGATGTCGGTGGGCTCGCTCATGCGGCCAATGCCTTCTTCCGCCTCTGCGAGATAGCCCGCTTCGGGGCCCACGACATGGATGTGATCTCTTCTGAGCCGCCTACGGTTCGCTTGGACTCGTGGGTGTTTCCACATTCTCGTATTCATGGCCGGTGCGACCAAGACGGGGCACGGCACGCCGAGGTAGGTCGTAGAGACAAGATCGTCTGCGATGCCGTGCGCAAACTTGCCCATGAGGTTCGCCGTGCACGGTGCCACCACAAAGACATCGGCTTGCTCGGTCACGCGCAAGTGCTTTGCGGGGCCGCCTTCATCGTTGGCATCAAAGATGGAGTCGTCCGTAAAGACGGCGCGGTGGGTCAGCGCGGAAAACGCGAGCGGCCGAACAAAGTTGAGGGCCGACTTCGTAAGCATGACATCGACGTGATGCCCGGCCTGAACGGCCTTCGATGTGAGATCGCATGCTTTGTAGGCGGCAATGCTTCCGCCAACGGCTAGGACAAGACGTGCCATGGAAGTTGTTTCTGTTCTGCGTGTCGCTTAACGACCGAGAAGGGGGCTTTCGTCGTCGGCAACGAGTTCGACTTTGCCGGCGCGGATTTCTTCCAACGCGATATCGATGGGGTTGTCGGAGCGGATGTCTACCAAGCGAGGAGCGCCTGCAACGAGTTCGCGAATGCGCTTCTGAATGAGTGCGATCAAGCGGAAGCGTCCACCGACGACGGTTTCAAGCTCATCGATAATGCGAATTTTCTCTTCCATCATGGCGGGCACTCCAACGTGGTCGGCCTCAACGGCGGGTGAGGCGGGATCTGGATCGAACGGCGGACTGTACTACTTGGGCTTGGCTCCGTCGTCATTCGCAGCCGGTGTCTTGGTGGGAACGGGGCCCGTGGCAATGCGTCGGATCTGGGTCTCGGCCTTGGCGATCTCGTCATTGACGACGACAAAATCGAAACGTTCGGCGAAGGCCAGCTCTGCTTTGGCGTGGGCCAGACGACGAGCAATGGCGCTTTCGTCATCTTCCCCCCGTTCTCGGAGTCGCTTGGCGAGGGTTTCCAGATCGGGAGTTCTTACGAACACCGTCACAACGTTGGCACTCAACTCCGCGAGAACCCCTGAATCATCGAGCGTGAGAAATCCCTGAACATCGATCACGAGAATGCAATGCCGTCCCTGCTTCACCACGTCTTTGACGCTGTCGCGAGGGGTGCCGTAGCGATGACCGTAGACCTCGGCCGTCTCCAAAAACTCCCCCGCCTGCTCACGGCGAAGGAACTCCTCCATGGGATAGAAGTAATAATGCGTGCCATGCGCTTCGTCCCCTCGGGGGGTGCGTGTTGTGGCCGTGATGGCGCGACCGAAGTGTTCATCGTTTAGGAGCTGCTTGGCGAGCGTCGTCTTGCCCGCGCCACTCGTGCCGCTTACAAGAAGGACGCGCGGTGTAGTCTTTGGCTCTTGGGGGGGCACAGCCTTACTCAATGTTTTGGACCTGCTCACGGAGCCGTTCTATATCTCGCTTTAGATCGAGCGTGACTTGAGTGAGCTCAATGTCGCTTGACTTGCTCGAGATCGTATTGGCTTCGCGATGAAACTCCTGTACCAAGAAGTCGAGCGAACGACCGGTGTCGCCACCTTTCGAAAGCAGCGTGTGGGCGTGTTTGATGTGAGCGTCAAGCCGTGCGAGTTCTTCTCGGATATCGGAACGATCGGCGAGCGACGCAACTTCTCGCGCCAACTGTTCCGGATCGGGCTCGGCGTGCTCGCCTTCGAGCAGTGCATCGAGTCGTTCCTTGAGCCTTTGCTTGTAAGCGAGAGGAATGGACGAGGCGCGTTGATCAATGACTTTGTAATGGGCGTCCATGTCGTTGAGGAGGCGCTTCACTTCCGCCACGAGCAATGCGCCTTCACGTTCGCGCGATTGTCTTAGTTGGCCAAGAGCCTCGTCGACCGCCGTTGAAATCTCGTTGAGCGTCGCGTCATCTGAGTCATCTCGCGTGTCCTCACGCTTGACGCCGGGGGCCGATAACACATCACGAAGTGTGGGCGCAGCAAGCCCATGATCATTCGCCAGTTTCAGCATCGAGGCTGACATGGCCGCGAATGCGGCCGAGTCAAATAGCGCCTCTGTGCCCGTCTCCGTGCGCGTTACGCGTACATTCACGTTGATATGCCCGCGATGAAAGAGCGTTTTCACTTTGTCGGTCACCAACGCATCGAGACGCGTGCGGATGCCGCTCGTGCGCACCGTGGTTTTGAGAAAACGGTGGTTGACGGAATGGGCGTCCACATCAACGCGAACGTGTTCATCTTGGGCAGTCGCGCGGCCGCTTCCCGTCATCGAAGCTACGCTAGTTGAATGGACACGGTTGTTGGAAGAGGACTTCGCCATAGGCGTTGCGGCGTGAGGGTCGCTACGACCGTTCGCTACTCACTATCCTTGGGTGCTTCGCCTTCCTTGTCGCCGTCTGAGTCGCTGTCCTCAGGAGGCGTAGTGGTCGTGCCACTCTCGGCGGGCGTCGCATCGGTGGGCGAATCTTCAATGTCAAAGGCTCCCGTGCTGTTCTCCGTGTCGGTTGTAGGTAGAACGGCTTTTTGCCCGGCCGAAGAGAGGCCTGCGTAAAACAAGGCGAGGGCAAGGAACGCACCCGAGATCCATGCGGTAAACTTGTTCACAGTTCCGGCCTTCACACCAAACGCATCTGCACCCGCGCCGCCAAAGGCGCCAGCAAGACCGCCGCCTTTGCCTTCTTGTGCAAGGATGACGAGCAATGTGAGGAGGGCCGAGATAATGAACAGCGTCATGATCAACCCACGAAGGAAGCCGCCTGCCGCGAGGGGCATTGCGAGGGTAGCAAGTTCACTGGTTTGACTGGCAAGTACTGCGTGCATGGCTTGAACCTCTGTGAAGCGGATCAGGACGATCGGTCAAGCTCGTTACCGTATCAACGGCGGCAACGAGTCGCGTTCGAGTTGTCGAAAGGGGATCTAAGACCCAGCTTCTATGAGGGACGCAAACGCATCGGGATCGAGCGCGGCGCCTCCCACAAGTGCGCCGTCAATGTCGGGCACCGCCAGGAAGCCGCCTATGTTGGCGGGCTACACGCTTCCCCCGTAGAGGATTCGCAGGCGCTTGGCCCATCCTGAGTCCACTTCTTGGATTCGAGCCCGAATCCAGGCGTGCGCCTCGGCGGCTTCAGTGGGAGAGGCCGCTTTGCCGGTGCCGATTGCCCAGACCGGCTCATAGGCCACGATCACGTCATTTCGGTCCTTGGGCTCGATGCGCACCAAAGCCGCATCTAATTGCCGCAGGAGCACGCTTTGGGCATAGCCCGCTTCTCGCTCATCAAGCTTTTCGCCCACGCAAATCACGGCGGTAAGCCCGGCATCTAGCGCGGATCGGGCACTTGCCGCAACGAACTTGTCCGTTTCACCGAATAGATGCCGACGTTCGCTATGTCCGCAAAGGACCATAGTCACGTCGTAGGCTGAAAGCATGGCTGCTGAAGTAGCCCCGGTAAAGGCGCCAAAGGCTTCAGGATGGCAGCACTGGGCACCCAAGGAAACGCCGCTTCCGGCAACAATCTCCTGCACGCGGTCGAGATGAATGGTAGGCGGGAAAAGGGCGACATCGTTGTCGCTTGACCTTGCTGCCCCGGCTGCCCGATGAGCCCAGAGAGAGGCCTCATCGGCGCTGCCGTTCATTTTCCAGTTGCCCGCGATCAAGGTCGTTCGATTGCTCATGCCAGTGAGAGTATCCGAGGCCGCAAGCGCGAGACATGGATGGGCGGACCGCGGCTCTTACGCGACACCGCCAACCGGAAAACGGTCCTCGCTACCAAGGGACGATCGCATTTTGTGATGATATCCTCAAAAAATGGACGTTTCGTGGTGATCGACCCCCGATCAACGTCCTGGTGAACGGGCGCCGTTCTCTCCCTGGCGGTCTTGAGGGGGGTACGTCGGCGTCGAGAGCAGTGGTTGGCAGTTTGGGGTCGATTGATGCGCCGTGGGCCGCCTTCGAAGGCTGAAGAGAACGGTCCGCGATTCCCCTCGCGGCACCTGGGGGCATGAGTGAGAATGTCGGCGCGAAGTCGCAGTCGTGGCGACTCGGAGCGCGTCATGCTCATCCTCTTTACCGACCAAGCCACTGCCGAAGAGAAGAAGCGTATCGATCTCATCGTGCGCGAAGCCGGCTGCACGCCTCATGCGGTCGATGACGGTGATCGCGAACTTTGGATGCTCAAAGGTGAGCTCGACAAATTGCGCGACATTCCGCTCGCGCTCTATCCAGGCGTTGCGCGCGTCATGCCTTTGCGTTCGCGTCACATGCTTTCGAGCCTTGCCCATCAACGCGTGCCCACAGTGGTCAAAGTCGGAAACACGTGTTTTGGTGGTTCCAACAACGAATTCGTGGTTATTGGCGGCCCCTGTGCCGTCGAAGATCCCCACGTATTGCTGCGCACCGCACAAGCAGTCAAAGCTGCGGGGGCGCACGTACTTCGCGGCGGCGCGTATAAACCTCGCACCAATCCTTATACGTTCCGCGGCCTTGGTCTCGACGGGTTGAAGATGCTTCGCGAAGCCGGACACGCGACCGGGCTTCCTGTAGTCAGCGAGGTGTGTGATCCACGCCACATTGAGGCGTGCGTCAGCAACGTGGACATGCTCCAAATTGGCACCCGCAACATGAGCAATTTCGATTTGCTTATTGAGGTCGGACGCAGTGGGCATCCGGTCATGCTCAAGCGCGGCCGGTCGGCCACCCTCGCAGATTGGCTCTCCGCCGCTGAGTACATCCTTGCTCAGGGCAATCCCAACGTCGTGCTCTGCGAGCGCGGGATCCGAGGGTTTGATTCTGCGACTCGCAATCATTTGGATCTGGCTGCTGTTCCGGCCCTTAGGGCAAGAACTCACCTTCCTATCATCGTCGATCCCTCCCATGCGACGGGACACGCCGAGTATGTGGGCCCCATGGCCATGGCAGCGTGCGCGGCGGGCGCCGACGGCGTCATGATTGAGGTCCACGAAGATCCACTCAAGGCGCGCTGCGATGCCGAACAGGCCCTCCGCCCAGGTGCGTTTCGTGAGCTTTGCGAGGACCTCCAGCTCATCACCTCGGCAAGGCGATCGCGTATTCGCCCATCATCCTAGACGCTCACCCAAGAGACGCGCGTCCCACCGACTTCTGCGCGTAGATCTGGCCCGCATTTTTGGCAGGCACGGAACGTACGTTTGCGGTGCGTTTTGCCTGGGGCGAAGAGGCACGGGGCGTATCCTTTGGTCGCTTGTTCAAGACTCGATTTTCTCGACTTGAAAACAGCTGTCCCTTGCACCACGACTGTCGCTCAAGGCTGTCTCGCGGTGCATGCCGGAGAGGGTACGGGTTGTCTCCATCTTCATCGTCCTCTACGCCAGAGCCTCAGGGTCCGGAAGGTCCCCGCGATGAGCGCGTGGACGGATTGGCTTCAAGTTCAAGTGAGTTTGCCAAAGGTGCGACGGCTGCTTCTGAAGCATCTTCGGATCCCATCTACTTTCAAGACTCGGAACCCACATCGCAGCCCTCCAAAAAAGGCGCGATGCTGGTATGGCAGTTTTTCCTGTTTCCGTTGCTTATTGTAGGTATTGCAGTTGGATTGTTCATTCTCTTTGGCGCACTCGGTAGCTCTCAAAAGACGCCCCATGAGCTCGTCAAAGAACTGTTGAACGGCGGCGAAAACACGCAGAAGCAAGCGGGTCAACAACTCGCCATTGAGATCTCCAAAGAGCGGACGCGGGTCGACGAGGAGTCCAAAGCCGGGACGTATATGAAGGGCGACAGCAAGCCGGCCTTTTATCGCGACCCCGAGTTTCGATCGGGGCTCCAAGAGGCGTATCTGCTTGCTCGCAAGGAAGAGAGCGAGGACCGGCAAAATATGCTGGCTCGCGCCTTGGGCCGTGCCCATGTGACCGAGGCCATTCCCCTTTTGCTCGGCACGCTCTACCCCGACGGAGACGCTCGAGAAGCGCCCCAGGTCATTCGCCGAGCGGCCGCGATCGGCATCATGTTCATGGAAGACCGTAAGGCCGAGTCCGCGCTACTCCGAATGACAAAGGAAAAGATCGATCCGGAAGTGCGCAACATCGCATTCAATGGCTTGGCCACTTTGGGCCTGCCCCGCTTTGGGGGTGGGAGCAAGGAAGATCCCCGCGTCCTCGAGGTGCTTCGCAAGGGTCTCGATGACGCCAAGCCGGGGGTTCGCCTCAATGCCGCCTACGGCCTGGCGTGGCGGGGCAATGGCGCAGGCAGGGCGCTCATTGAACAGTCACTCAGCCGCAAGTCATTGGAGCAGCTCAATGTGCCTGATGAGATGCGGTCGGCGGCTCTGGCAAATGGAGTCCGCGCGGCGTATGCCCTTGGCGACGAAAGCTTGCGGCCGCTCGTAGTTCAACTGACCCTCGACGACCAGGAACGCGACGATCAGATTCGAGATCTGGCCCGGCGAGTTCTGAAGGATTGGAGGACCAACTGATGGCCGACTCAAAAGGCTCCACCGGCGTGAAGAAAGCCCCCCCTCAGGCATGGCCCAGCCCATGGCCTTACGACTTTCCTGCCAATCACACCACTGACAAAGTTGATCGCCTCAAGCCCAAAGACGCCACGCCCCCGGTCAAGGTCACTCGTCGTGGACTCTTCAGTGCGGCCACCATTGGTTGGCTGAGCTTCGCGACCGCAGGCGGACTGGGCAAGTTGGCTCTCGTTAGGTTCCTCTTTCCCAACGTGTCGTTTGAGCCCGATCAAGTCTTCCCTACGCAACCCAAGGCCGCCTTTTCGGCCGAGAGTGTTGATGAAAATTGGAAAGAGAGCGGCGCGGTGTGGATGGCCTATACCGGCGGCAAGCTCATGGCGATCTCAACGGTGTGCACCCATCTAGGTTGCACGCCCAACTGGTTGCCCGGCGACAAGAAGTACAAGTGCCCCTGCCATGGCTCGGGCTACTACATCGATGGCGTCAACTTTGAAGGACCTACACCGAGGCCGCTTGAGCGGTTCCGGGTGTTTGAGGACCCCGTTACTGGGGATGTCATCGTAGACAAGACGGTCAAGTGTCAAGTCGAGCTGGGTACGTGTGAAGCGTCGCAGTTCTATATTGACATGGCGTAATCTGAGGCAGGCATGCTCAAGAAGGTAAGTAACTACATACGCGGGTCGCAGGTCTGGAAGAGCATCTTCCGCCACGGTCCGCCTACAACCGCACGCAACCGCGCGATGGTCATGCTGGCCAACGTGTTTTTGCATCTGCACCCGGTGCGCGCACGCGCCTCGGGCATCAGGCTTTCGTTTACATGGTGCATGGGCGGCCTCACGTTCTTCCTCTTCTTGGTAGAGACCGTGACGGGCATTTTGCTCATGTTCTATTACCGCCCTGTGGCGGCGAGTGCCTACAGCGACATTATGGCGCTGCGAGAAGATGTGCCTCTCGGCATCATGCGAGAAATCCATCGGTGGGGTGCCCACGCGATGGTCATTACCGTATGGCTGCACATGTTCCGCGTGTTTATGACCGGTTCCTACAAGCCACCGCGTGAGTTCAACTGGGGTATTGGTGTCGTCCTGCTGGTCGTCACCCTCTTCCTCTCGTTCACGGGCTATCTCTTGCCGTGGGATCAGCTGGCCATCTGGGCCGTGACCGTGGGTACCAACATGGCCCGCGCCCACCCGGCGATTGGCTATGAGGGTCCCGCATCCAATCTGCTCAAGATCGACGACATCCAGTTGGTCACGAGCGGCAACGACATTCGTTATGCGCTGTTGGGTGGTCGCTTCGTCGGCGAACAGACCCTGTTGCGTTTCTACGTGCTCCACTGCATTGCCGTCCCGGTGATTGCCATGGTTCTCATGGCCGTTCACTTCTGGCGCGTCCGAAAGGACGGCGGCATCAGCGGACCTCTCTAAGAGACACAGGTAGGGGCAAGCATCGTGTTCGAGACCATCGATTCGATTTTCAATGTGCTGACCAAGCCGGCCATCATGTTTCCGTTGGCCACGGTCGTGCTGATCCTCAGTCTGCGCTTCGCCCATATTTGGACGAAGCCGCCGATTGCGGCGGCCATTGGTTTGTTCTTGGCAGGACTGGTCGTCTATTCCTGCTTGGACGTCGGCATTCGTGAAGGCCACCAGCAGTTCCGCGACAGCCTGAGCAAGGCCGACAACGTGCCCATTCTCATTATCTTGAGCATGCTGTTCTTCTTCTATTGGCTCTCGTTGCGTAAGGCAGTCATCAATGACGAGCGTATTGCGCGGGGCGAACCGCCGGTCGAGGCTACGGAGAAGAGCCGCAAGGTCTTGGTATGGCCCGATCTGGTCTACACAGAGTTGATCGTGATGGTCATCTGCGCGGTCATCTTGATCGTGTGGTCGATCATGTTGCCCGCACCGATTGAAGAGGCGGCCAACGCGGCACGCACGCCCAACCCGTCGAAGGCTCCGTGGTACTTCCTGGGACTCCAGGAAATGCTCGTCTACTTCGACCCTTGGCTCGCCGGCATTCTCATTCCCATGATGATCATGATGGGTTTGATCGCGATTCCCTATATCGACCGCAACCCCAAGGGCAACGGCTACTACACGTTGAAGGAGCGCAAGGGCGCGATCACGATCTTCCTGATCGGCTTCTTCATCCTCTGGGTGCTCCAAGTGTTCCTTGGCACGTTCCTGCGTGGGCCTGGATGGAACTTCTTTGGCATCTACGAGATATGGGACGTCAACAAGGTCGAGCCGCTACAGAACATCGACGTGTCCGAGATCTTCTACGTCAAGATGCTCAATGGGCATGAGCCAGACAGCACGCTGCTTCGTGAGCTGCCCGGCATCTTGATGGTGGTGTTCTACTTCACGGTTGTTCCGTTGGTCTTCGCCATGACGTGGGGCAAAAAGCTCTTCCGCGAGCTTGGCGCCGTCCGCTTTGGCGTCGTGGTCAACCTGGCACTGCTCATGTTTGCCGTGCCGATCAAGATGGGCCTGCGTTGGGCATTCAATCTCAAGTACATCGTCAACATTCCTGAGCTGCAGCTCAATATCTGATGACCTCAGGTCGAGCGTCTGGAACTTTTACGATGATTCACCTTCAAACGACTGTCCAAGATCGAGGGAGCAAGCACGATGCCTGCGACTAAGACCACTCCGGCCGCCAGCATGGCGAAGAAGAATCGCGATCGCGAGTCCATCTACAAGCCAGGTAGCCTAAGCAAGGTCTTTGCCTTGGCTTCCACGCTGCTCATCGTGGCGCTTGTGTGGATGGTCTTCCAGGACTTCAACCGTCCGTGGAAGGGCTATCAGAAGGACTATTTCGAGACTAAGCTCGAGCTCGAGAAGGCGCAGCTCAAGTCGATTCGTACAAAGAACGCCGAAGTATCCACCGAGATCGCCGCAGCACGTGACGCGGTCGATGCCGCGAGGAGTCAACTCGACGCCTCGAGCGAGTACGCTGCGTTGGTTGAGGAAAAAAATTCCAAGATCAAGTATATGAATGCGGCCGATACCGAGGTCAAGGGCGTCAAGGGCCTCTTGGCGCCCGCGAAGTACCTCTACGAAATGGCTCAGCGCCGCGTCAACGACGAGTTGCGTGAAGGCAAGTTAGAAGACAGCGACGAAGTCAAGGCCGCGCGCGAAGAACTGGCCGAAACCGGCAAGGCCGTCAATGTTCAAGCACAGAAGTTGTTTGAAGCCGAGACGGTGTTTCGTAACGAAGCGGCCAATGTCCACGGAATCAAGACGCGCATTGCCGGGCTTGAGAGCGACTGGAAAGAGAAAAAGTCCGTGCTCGCCGATTTGGAGAGTGAACTCACCAGTCAAACCGCCAAGCTCGAAGGGTTGCAGATGCTCTATGAGCGCAACCCTTGGCGAAATGCACCCGTGCTCGATTTCATATCGCCGTCCTTGAAGGTCCGCCAAGTCGTTCTCGAGAACATTCACGACAACTGGAATTTTGCGACCAACAAGAAGGTAGATCGCTGCATTACATGCCACTTGGGCATTGATGAAATCGATT
>JAVJHY011882725.1:0-33999 GCA_035593235.1 Phascolosoma agassizii
CGGGCCCGTGTGCGTGCGGAGTTGGAGAAATCCAAAGTTGGCCGCAAGGCGCGCATGGAAGGTCTGACGGAGACGGTTATTGTCATGCAGGCCACAAAAGACGGGGAACCAGTGTCGGTGATTCCGGCAGCAAACCCGGATCAAGACGATTTCAGCCAAGATATCGTGTTTCCCGAGACGGCTAATTAGGCTGTAGCTGCCAGCTATAACAAATTGGGTGGCTTGTTAGGGGTGTGCTCTGCCCTTGCTAGGTATAACAAGTTGGGTGGTTTGTTATACCTGCACGCAAAATCGCTCATTATCGAGTTGCTGTAGCATCCTAGAATTCTAGACAACTAGGCCCAGTGACCTCTTAGCTATGCAAAGTGGCCATAGGGCTGCAATCGTGCTTCAGCTCCTCCACAATCCTTCGAAACCGCTTGATGCAACTCGTGTGTCGCGCACCGTGTGCTTGGGATCGCGATGCCCCAGGTAGTCCTGGATCAGCCGTAGGTCAAACCCTTGGTTGGCGAGAAAGAAGCCGCAGGAGTGCCGCAGCAAATGAGGGTGCAGATTACCGAGGTGGGCTTCTTCGACGGAACGCCGGATATTGGGGACAACAACCCGCTCATTGAAGGTGAAATCGTCGATACCGCTTAGCGGCCTGGCCCATTTTTGTTAACCAAGTTCAATACTGGTAAATGGATCTATGACCCTGATTTCATTGTATAATTTCATTAATCTTCCGTCGGATTATTAACCACGTTTAACCATGCATTCGGTTGTAGCCTTGCATAATTTTCCAGTAGTGTAATCTTCAATGAAGAGCCGCACTTTGTTTACATTCTATTCAGATGTGTCGGCTAAGAAGTTACCAGGAGGTTAACAAAATACAAATAGTTTTATGGAATGATGAATGTTGAGAGCGGCCCGGTGAACCTTTTGGAGAAGACAACACCGGGTCCGCCCTCTGAGCACCTAGGCAATGGAAAGGACCAAAGACTAGATGAAACGCATAGTGACGGCGTTAGCCGTGGTCATTGCTGCCTTGTTGGCGGCAATGACGTTACCATGGGAGTGGCTATGGCCAATACTCGCATGGTTGGGGCAACTTATCATTGAAAAGCTGATTTTCAAACGCTTTGATGTGACCATGGTTGAACTGATTATTCAAGCTGCCATAAGCCTCTAAAACACTAAGTTAACGCGCCGATGCAACTCATCGGCGCGTTTTTCGTTTCTGTTGGGCCTTATGGCCATTTTGCTCAGCTACGAGGTCATCAGGCCAACTAGGTGAGTAGGGCTCAGGCAAAACTAGCCAAATAGGAGCCTAGCGGCATAGGTGTCTATTGTTCTATATGAATAGAGTTCTAAGTGTCTATCTGTCTAGACAACTAGCTATATAGATTCCTATTTATATAGAAATCTACATTGTTAGGTGTCTAGGAATCTGATATTATCGTTGCGAATCAATTGTTCCGTCGAGGTGCCCCATGACAGTAATCGTAGGCCTGGTCTCCCAGAAGGGTGGCGTAGGCAAATCATCAGTTTCAAGAGCGTTGGCGGTTGTCGCGGCGAAAGCGGATTGGAAGGTGCGCATTGCCGACCTCGATCCTGAGCAATCCACATCAAAAAATTGGAACGATCGGCGCAAAGATCACAAGCACGAGCCGGTTTTGGATGTGCGGAGTTATAACCGAGTTGAAGAAGCTCTGAAGTTCAGCGGTGATGTGGATTTACTAATTTTGGATGGGCCGGCGCGGACGAACATGGGGACGTTGGCGATTGCGAACCTGGCGCACTTGGTGGTGCAGCCGTCCAATGGTCACATTGATGATCTCGATCCGGCGATCAAGGCGTTTCATGATCTAGTCGGCGAGGGAATTCCGAAAGACAAGCTCTGCATCGCTCTTAGCCGCATGGGGACGGCTGCTGAGGTGACGCGTGCGCGCGAGTATATTGCTGCAGCCGGGTACGAGTGTCTGGATGGTGCGCTGTTCGATAAACCGGCCTACGGCCAGGCGCAGGACATGGGGCAGGCGATCATTGAAACGAGGTTTGGTTCGCTCAATGAGCAGGCGGACAAGTTGATTGAATCATTGCTTGATGCGGTGATCGCTCAAAGCAGCGAAAACGGTTCGGATGCGGTGAAAGTGAGTGCGGCGTAATGGGTGCAGGCGATAAATTACAAGCATTAAAGTCGAAGGGTTTCGGATCAACAGTTTTTGGTGCGCCTCCGACGGCTAAGGATGCGCCGAACAATCTACGTAAATCCGAGGTCATTCCTGAGGGGGATGGATCGGGCGAAGTTGCAACGGTAAGCGCTGTGGCCGCTGTGAAAGCGCCTGGTGTGAAGAAAAAGGCGAAACGTGAGAAGCCGGAAGGGTTGGTGCAGATCAATGGCCGTGTGACTGAGGATGTGCGCTTGGCGATCCAGATTGCGAGCAAGACTCATAAAAAGGAAATTGGCGAAGTGATCACCGAAGCGTTTGCGCTTTGGCAAAAACAGCACGGCTAACCGTCGAGGGGATTTGGGCGGATGAGGCTCCTGTTAAGTGGGCTGGGTGTGATGGCGGCATTGGTCATGCTGTTGGTTTCTGGCTCGATGAATTTCATGTTTATGCAATCGCTTGGCAAGACACCGGATGAAGGCTTTGTCTTAGGTAGTGCGTCGGCGGCGGCGGATTTGATCAAAGCATTGTTGCCGTTCTGGATTGCGTGGGCGTGGAGTGATCGACCACGGCGCGTGACGTTTTCGTTTATCGGCACGGTTGTATTTGTGTTTTTTACGGTGTTTTCGCTCGTCTCAGCCCTGGGATTTGCTGCCGGGAACCGCGGTGCGGTTGTCGAGACGAGGGAAGGAGTGAATGCGCAGTTTGAATCGGTTAAGAAAGACCTTGCTGCGACTGAACTGCGACGGGCCGGGCTGACAAAACATCGACCGGCGTCGGTGATCGAACAGTCGTTGAATAGTATTAAACAGGATCGCCGGTGGTCGTCTACGAAGCAGTGTATCAACGCAACGGCGTCGGCATCTCGGAAATATTGCGAAGGATATTTTGCTGTTCGTGCTGAGCTTGCTGCATCGGTTGAAGCGTCTCGCTTGTCGCAAAATATTGAGCGTATGAAATTGGAGTCTGCGCGGTTGAAGCGGTTGGGCGCAGGTCAGGACCGTGATCCGCAAGTATCAATTTTAAGTCGTTTGTTTGGTCAGGATCAGGGGTTTGTCCGCAATGCGTTGATTGTGGTTGTGGCGTTGTTGGTTGAAGTCGGCTCCGGGTTGGGGCTGTTTTTAGCGACCGGACATAGTGATGCTTTCAGGCGTACGCCGAAAATTAATGCTGCGGCAGAAACGGTTGCAGCGCCGGCATCGTCTGGTGGATCTGTCCCAACTTCGAAGACGGCACCGCTTGCGCGTCTTGGGTCTGGCGGATCGGCTCAAACTGGCCGCGATAGCGTCGCTGTATTAATGCATGAGCCGACAGGAGCACAGGTTGTGGGCGATATCGAAGATTATTGTTTGGAACGATTGCAGCCGGCGCCGCATGGCGGTTTGTCGTTGCCGGAGTTGTTCTCCGACTACCAGTCATGGTGTGCGACGCATGGTTTTTCGATCGGGCGGCAAGGTGAGTTTGCCAGTGATTTTGAGCGAATTGCTGAGGCTGTCGGCATTCCGAAAGACGGGCCACAATACGTGGGCGTGAGGCTGGTAGAAGGCCGCGTTGCAATATCAGGTTAATTACCGGCCGCGATCTTGGGCGTTGTCACTTTGGCGTTGCAGGTGATCGCGCAAGGCATCTGCTTTTTCGTTTGTGGGGTCCTGATTGGACTGGTTGTTTTGCGCGCCCACTGTCTGTGCATGATCGGTATTAAAGCGCTCGCGCAATAACGCAATTTTTTCAGGATTGAGTGGACGAACGTCGGCCATGGGGTACGCCTAACAGGTCGATTTTGCGCCAAGTTATCATACAGCGCCAGAAGCACAAAGACGGCTTAACGGCTGCGGTCATGGTCTTGATCGCGTTGACGTTGCAGGTATTCACGCAATTCGTTTTGGCGATCATTTAAAGCGGTGTCGCCCTGGGTTTTTTCAGGCTCGGCCTGGTTGGATTGGGTTTGTTGGTCTGAACGCTCACGAATGGCGGCATTGTGCCGGGCAACCGAATCTTCGAATTGTTTTTGGCGATGAGCTTGAGCCTGTTCGGCATCATAGCGTTGTTCGGTGTTTGCTTTGGTGTCGTGCTCAATTTCGTCTTGCGAGCGTGGCTTGCCAATGTGGGATTCAATGAACTTGTCGTCTGGGCGTAGTACCGGATGAGGCCCGCCGATTGATTTATCGTAAAGGAATTCCTTGGCAGCTTCTTCGGCCGCAATCTTCTTGCGTTCTTCGCCGTAGAGTTCGGTTTTCCTGTCAAATGCGCTCATGATCTGGTACTCTCAGTGAACTGATTAAAACTCTTACGAATTTTTGATGATGGATATATTTGCTCTAAAAAGAAAAATGCAAGCGGGCCTGGCGCCGTCGTATGAAAGCACCCGTTGTGTCGAAGTTCTCGGAGATGCAATTCATAAGCTGCTTGGCGAGGGCTTTACACCTGCTGACGTGTCATCGGTATTGCTTCATGCGTCAACGGATGTGGTGATGTTGGGTGAACCGATTGAGTTGCTGCATTCGCATGCCCGCCACGTGCAGCGGGTTGGAGACAACGCGATGCGGTATATTGAACGCGTTGCACCAGGTGTGCTGAAGCAATTCGACTAGCTGCATTATTATGATGGGCCGCCGCGTCCACGGTCTCGATCACGTTTACGCTGTTCTTCTAGATGGTCCCGTAAAATTTGGGCTCGTTGTTCCGCATCATCGTTTGCGGGTGAGGGGGCTTGACGTGTTGATTCCGGTCCTGGTTGGTGATCCGTAGATCTTCCTTTGAGCTTTTGTTTGGCAAGTTCTAAGGCATGATTAAAAGCAATATCGGCGAGTTGTTTGCGCTCAAATGCATGCATAGCCGTGACCTGTTCGGCCAGTGCATCCGGTGATTTTACAAGTGCATCGGCTTGGGCATTGGTGAGGGGATCTCCGCCGGCTGCCAGGCGTTCGCGGTGTTCATTGATATATAGCGCGCGGTCTAGATCGGTGGTCAGCGTGTCGGCACTGTCGGGCCTGGTTGGCGCTTCATAATCAAGTGTCGTGTCTTTGGTGTTGTCGCGCGATAACTTCGCAATCATGTTGTCCCGATTTTTGAAGTCGTTCTGTGACCAAAAGGCTTGAACAGTATCACGATGGCGACTGAGGCCGGTGTAGGCGGCTTGAGCGTCGAGCCCAGGTGTCAGTAAAAAATGAGATTGGTCGACTGTCATGCCCTGCGCTTTGTGGACGGTGACGGCATAGCCATGATCAAGATAATTATACTGCGCAAGGTCAACGTTGATGATGCGGTTGCCGTCGTCAAGGCGGATGGTGAGTTGTTTGCCTTTGATGTTTGTTAGGGTGCCAAGTGTGCCGTTCATGACAGCCATAGGGCGGTTGTTGCGCGTGAAACGGATGCGTTCACCAACGGCAACGTCCAAATGTCCCTCTTCGGTTTGTATTGAGTGGTCGGTGCCGAGTTTGCCGGCCTGGCGCATGTGATCGCGGGCCTGGTCATTCAGATTATTAACGTCGGCGTTGCGATGCGCGAACATAATTTGTGATTTTTCCGGCTGCGCGATTTGAGCCTGTGACCAGGATTCAAGCATGGCAGTTTTAGCGTCTGCGGCCGTGCGGTGTGCATGAATCATCCCGCGGGTTTCGTAACGTTCAATGGCTTTGCTGGTTTGGTTGGTGGCGAGTTCAACAGTGGCTTCTTGCATCCAGGGCGTGCGTTGCCGTCTGACAGTAGTTATTTTGGTGCTGCCGGTTTGGTCGACGATGGCTCTAAAACTGGCGCCTGCCTCTATGCTCTGAAGCTGATTTGCATCCCCGCATAATACGACCTTGGCGCCGGCATCATGTGCAGCTTTGAGCACGCGACCGAGTTGTCGGCTCCCTATCATTCCGGCCTCATCTATGACGAGGACTGAACGCGAATCCAGAAGATCGCGGCCGTCTTTCCAAGCGTATTCTAGTGAATGAATCGTGCGTGAATTTATGCCTGAACCGCCTTCAAGGCCGTGTGCTGCGATACCGGATAATGCGCAACCTTGGACCCTGTATCCGGCTGTTTCCCAGATTTCACGGGCGGTGCCGAGCATGGTGGATTTACCTGTGCCGGCAAACCCAACAACGCATGTTAGATCCCGGCCCATGGTGACATGTGCGCAGGCGCCGGCTTGTTCTTCGCTTAGGATGCTGCCGCGTACTGCTTTGCGTACGTTGCCGGTACTGACGGCAAATTGGTTGCGTGATTTTAAGGCGTGTGCGTGATTGCTCATCTGTTGTTCGACGTCAATCATTTCGACGGTGGTCAGTCGTTCGCGCCCTTTTTCGTCTTTGCCAAGGCTGCGAACATCGGGATGTTTTGGTATGGATTCTAGGGCTGCGTTGAAAGCTTCCCGGGTGTCGGTGCGCAGGTGTAATTCTTTGGCAAGATCCACACGCGTAAACGTGCTGCGCATATAGGTCAGTTTGGCAAGGATCGCGTCTGGATCAACCGGGCCTTTATTTTTGCCTGTTGGTTCTGCGATGCCGGCGCGCTGTCCTTCGGTGCGTTGATCGCGGTATATTTGTGCCCATTTTTCGCGGTGTGCTTGGCGGGATTCGGCTAAGGCGTCGCCGGCATGTTTCATGGCTTTAGAACGTGAGAGTTCTGGGTCGATTTTTTGTAAAGCTTTGGCCAGGTCGTCTTGTTCTTGCCATTGGGCACGTAGCAGCCGCCGTCCTTTGACCATCGTATAGGGTTGATCAGGATCTTGCGCGCGTGCGGCGGCGGCCAGGTCACGGGCTTTGTTATTTTCAACGCGTTGTTCGCAGTAGATTCGCTCGTTGTCGGGGTCGTTGCGCAATGCTGCTTGTTCGTAGGCGAGTGCCCATTTTGAGAATTGGGTCCAGCTGTATTTTAATTTTGCGGTCAGTCCTGTTTGAGGGTGAACTTTATTGACCATGACGTGGACGTGCGGATGTTTTTGGTCATCCTCGTCATGGGCAACGATGAGGGCTTCGTGTTCGCTCAATCCTTGGCGCTCAAGGGCTGCGAGCGCCGCAGCGATCATATGTTCCTTGGTAAATTTTTTTTTCTGGTCAGGGTGCCAGCTGAGCGAGAAATGCATCACAGGCTTCTTCGATTTATTGCCTGGCGGCACGCCGGCCGCAGCTTTTAATCGTTCGGAATCGTTCCAAGTTTCCATCATCTCAAACCAGGCATATTCCGGGTCCGAGAAGAGATTGACGGTGTGAGTCCAGGCCACCCGTTCGGATGTTTTTGCGTGTTTCTTGTCGTGCAGAACGTAGGACGACAAACCCTTAAACGAGGTGCCAGATTTTAGTTCGTGAGGGACGATTGATCTTGATCCTTGTTGTTGTCGTTAGGAACGGGTTCGGTTGCGAGACGACGCCGGATGAGGTCGTCTTTGATCAGGTGATCGACGAGTGCTTTTGCTTTCACAACGACATCTGGAACATGTGGCGCGCGCTTGAGTTGGTTTGCCAAGTTCAGTGCGTTGACGGTCTGATTGAAGTTGTTGGCGAGGCGCTTGAGTTCGATAAATAAATCCGGGTCCATTGTTTCGCGGTGTTCGACGACAATTTTGCGATTGGCTAATAGTTCGGCGGAGTAGGTGCTGAGTGTTTTGCCAAGCTGTTTGGCTTCAGCTGAGATGGACTCGTGGAGGTCAGCAGAAACGCAGCTGGTGATGTTCTTTCTACGTGGCTGCTCACCGTTACGGGCGCGACGTGGCAATAGTTGTATCTCCAAGGTTTGATCGGCTGGAACACCGGATTGACGAGGCGATATCGCGGGAATCCGCGACAAGGTTTTCCTATATATATAGGAAAACACATCTTGCTACCTTCTTGTGTCTTCTTTTTGTCCTCAGGTTTGGATTCCTACCTGGTTTCACGTCTGGTATGGTCGTGTGGCTTTGTTTGTGTCGTCTTGGTTGGTATTAGGCTTGAATTGATCGATCGGCGTGGGCACGTAAACGTGCCCCTGAAAGGGCTCTGCCCCTTCAGACATCCCCGAGATATTCGTGCTCAAAAAATGCGAATGCTATGGTGGTGCAATGATTTGCGGCGGTGATGAATGGAGGTTTGGCCCAGATGCCGGAATTGACGCTAGAGCAGGTCGAAGCGCTTCGGATGTCGCTTGAACAGGCGGGTGAGCTGACGGAAGAACATAGGGCCATAATTTCGAAATTCGAGTTGGCGTTTTCTGGTCGTGATGGCTGGAAAGATGATGGATTTGTTGAAGCAGTAGAAGAGATGGGGCTGGGCCAGGCACCGGAGCTAGGCCAGATTACTGCGAAATATCCGGGCGCTGCGTTAGGTCATTTTCCATTGAAGGATGCAGCGCCGGCAGCGGATGTCGAGTTGGCGGACGGTACTCAGACAATCAACGGTCGGCGTGTGATTACCGCCCAAAGGCTTGCAGATGGTTCTACGTTCGTCATGTTGGCAGCCAAAGAGGGGGTGTCTTGGCAGCCAGAATTGATGACATTTCGTCCGGGTATTGATCCGTTTGATGGGGGCGAGGACGAGCCGGTTGATACGCCTGTTAGTCGAGAATCCGTAGAGGCATTTACGGAAAAAGCATTTCGTGAACGGGCATTGACGCCTGAACTCCACCCAGAAGCAACGGTAATCGTGGCACTGATGGATCGCGTCGGATTGGGCCTGACAAAAGCTGTGTTTGCGTATGAAGAACTTAAACGGATCGGTGCGCTTGGGATCAAGATCGAAGTGCTTCCATCGACAATATCTGATGCTCGATCTGATGTTGATGCATTGAGCAACGAAGTGTTTTCATCGAAGGAGATTGCAGCGCGGGAACCCGGCACACCCGCCAGATTCTATGAGAAAACAGCTGTTGTTTCGCATTTCATCGGCGTTGGAACAGTGATCTGTGATGCGCTTGTGAGTGAGGGCGCACAAGTGACAGTTGTGGAGGAAGATGATCCACTTAGAGGACTAGCGGCCGTCATGGGTGGATGCATCGTTTGTCGCCGCGACGAAGCTCCACAAGACGCTGACATTTTCGTGGATTGTGTTTTTGACGACGAAGGCTCTGTGTTTGGGGTGAGAGTGTCGGGGCCGCTAGGCGCATCGCTAATCAATGCTTTCCGGCTAGAGAAAGTTGCGTCTACACCTAATATTCCGTATAAAGATAATATGCCTATTGATGTCTCTCCTGAAGAGGCACTAGAAGTTGTATTTGAAACTGCACGTGCCGACCCCACCTATGCCGCGACTGTATTAGAACGCGCGGCGGGATTACCCGATCCTAAAGAGAAGTCTGTGGTAGCTGAAACCGAATTTCAGGAAGCTGCTCAAGTTAAGCCTGCAAAGACTGTGGTCGAAGAAACACCCGAACAAAAGCGGATTGCAGCCCTGTGGGCGGCTGAGCTTGAGATGGGGCAAAACGATCCGAAGAGGCGGAACCCTCGGGACTTCATTTTGCAGGAGATGCCAGCAGGATCGGGACGAAAAGACGTACCCTCTCGCCTGCTGAGTACATATGATGGCTGGAAGGGACGTTTGTCTGAAGATCAAAGACATCTGATTATTGAATTCGATACGGCCCGTCGAGTGCGTTCAAAAAAATTAAAAAACATGAGCAAACAAGAACTTTTGGACCACGTGCAGACGCAAAGCCGCGAGGCTAACGAACGAAGACGGCTGAAGACGTTGGTTGTCTCTTAATTATGTGTCCAACGATATCGTTGGACACACTTGCGCCATATTCATGCATGAAAAGAGGATGATGCACCGGGTAGCTTTGGCGACGGTGTTTTTCGCATTCTGAGTAGGGCAATTCCGATGACCACAATCCGCAATCCGAAATCTTGGTGTCCGACCGGGTTGCCGGTTTTGTGGCCTTCGTAGCTTTGCATCCCATTCGATGCATTCGCATCACCGATTAGGCCGCTCCGGGAAATCTGAGCGGCCTTTTTTTATTCCTGAACCTTCTGAAAGCTGGTTGAGCCAGCATCGCGCCCCAGGCTGTTAGTTGTCATGATCGAGAATTTCAAAAAATCGGGCAGATTAATTGGCTGGGGCGTGACAGCGGTTGCAGCCTTGGCTGCGGTTGTATGGGGCGCTTACACAGTTGGTTCGACGGGCCAGGGGATTGTGGTCACTGCGAAATGTATCAAAGGCGATTTGCCTATGATCGAAAACTCTTCGTCGAATTTTGAGGCGGCGCTTCTCATTATTATTGCGAGCGGTTGCGATGGGAAGAACCAGAAGCCGCGAAAGACTGATCCAGCTAGCCGGAAGCCAGCAAAGCCTGCGCCCGAGCGTGCCGATGTGAGCGGCGCGAAACCTTCATATCAAAAATCACCAAGGGTTGCGCGGCCAAAAGCGGCAGATGTGAAAATTGTAGGTGGCTATCAACTTTCGACATTCGTGGTGCGGCCGGCAAATCCGCTGATCGTAAATCGGATGAGGCTGCTGCCAATGATGATGCCGCCGCTGCCTTTGAAACGTCCCGAGATTGCCAGACATGGCTTCTGCGGTCAGTTCAGATCGGTGAAAGGCGGCGTTTGCGCCGATCATCGCAAATTCAAAGACAAGCCCGCAGATCCGTTCACGCCGAGAGATTGAAGCAGTCACAAGATAGTAAATTCGTTGGGAGATTGATCATGAACATGCAGCCGCAAGAATTCCTGGAAGTGAAATCGTATGTGCCAGCCGGCATGACGATTGTTGATTACACGTCCGAACGCCTCGAATTCAAGATGGAGACATTGACGGCGGATAGCGCGTTGGCATTGGACAAACTGGGTCCGTTCGCTTTGATATTTTTTTGGCTGGTTGGGTTTTCTGTAGCGTCATCGGTTGTTGGAAAACCGAATTGGATGACCGCGGTGTTTGGCGTTGTCTTTGCGATCGCTGCGATCGTGGGCTTGTTCAGACTGTGCGTCACCATATGCCGGGTGGTGGTCACGCCTGAAGCGATCGTTTTCAACAATAGCAAACCGCTCGACCGGCGAGAAGTGAGCGCTTTTCGGATGGGGACGGCGACGACGATAACGCACCGGACTGAGGGTGAGACCGCGAAAACAACGCAAGTGCATTTTGATTACGGCAACGTCCCGTATTGGACAAGCATTCACTTCCAAGGCGAGACGGCATCGCGCGACGTGATCTTGCTGAATGCCATGGTCGATAGCGTGCAAGGGCGCTCGGTTGGAGTGGGCAAGAAGCCTACAGACCCTGAAGATTATAAGTTTTAATGATGGTGGATGGTATGAGTGAATATCCGCAAGCGTATAGCGATGAAGAACTGTTGTTTGTCGAGGTCGGCAAATTTGCAAGTGCGCGGGCAAAGAAGGTGGCTGAAATTGCTTATCTGACGATCCAGTGTTGTGTTGCGCGCGAGTGTGAATCAGGTGTGACGGTTGATCCGGCTCATCGCGATTCAACGCGCAGCCGAGTGTGTGAGATCATCGCGTTTATGGATCGTAATCTTGTCCATTTTGGCGGTGTGTGTCCGAGACGGTTGGCAGCAAGTCAGTTTGCTCACATGTACGGCGTTTCCATGGTGCAATACGAGTGGGCGTTCCGGGCGGATTACCTGGTGTCGGTGTGCGTTGATCAGGTTCCATTGGTGGTTGATGAGGCGGCACTGGTTGAAGAATTGGCAGCGGCTATGGGCTAGGTGGTTCGTCGATAGTCAGCAAATTCGGGTTGGTGATAGGCGAGACGATTTAGGAAGAGGGGGGCGGCGCCAGGGTACATGATCAATTGATTGTTGCTCTGGCGCGAAAAATAATAAGCGACCTCTGAAGGCGATAACAGGGCCGTTTCCTGGATAGTTTTTGATTGTCCGGTGTAGCCTACCGCAACTTGGTCTTGGCCGATTTCGCTGTTTGAAATCGACATGATGGATGATGTGCCGAGCCTTTCGCTGACATATTCAAGGCTGGATTTATCGTTGAGGCCAAACGTCTGGAAGATCGACGCATTGCCGAGGAACGTCTCCCACTTCGATTCGTAGGTTGCTTGGATCTGCCCGATGTCCTGAAAAATGGACCAAACCAAACATCCGAAGCCCGCAAGGTACGCTGCGGCGGTCTCCAAAGCAGCCATTCGTCCGAGTACGGACATTTCGTCGAGAATCATCAGGGCCGGAATTTTCGGCTGTTCTTTATTTAGTTCGATGGCTGAGATCAGGCAATTTATAAACAGGCGCATGAATTGTACGTGACGATGCAGACGCGATGCCGGTAGGCACAGGTAAACCGTGCTGTTGCCCATCTTCCAATTATAAAGATCCGGCGTGCGGGTTGTGCCTGACAGGATTTCTTGCATCGCAGTGCTGCTGAGGAATCCAAGATTTTTCGTCACAGTCGAAAGTACGCTGCCTCGTTCGTTCTCACCCATGCCAAGCAGTGTATTGGCGGCTTCTGCCGGTAGGCCTTTGCCAATCTCGGGCTGTGTTGACATCTTGATTAGAAGTTCTTTGAAACCATCGGGACCGGCTGGCGGCAGCACGGTGAGGTCTTTGACCTTGTTCAAGTCGCGGTGTTCGATATCAGGAGCGGTTGCAACCCAGGCAACGAGGCCACGGAGGTACAGGCGGGCGGAATTGTCCCAATGTTCGGCTTCGCCTCCAGGTACAGGCACAACCAATGCATCGGCGATGGAATCGCAATCATCAACGAACGTAATTGAGTCGAGGTCCAGCTGTGCCAGTGGATTAAAGCTGCCGCGATAATGGTCGGGAACGTCGGCGACACGGAAGGGATCAAGCACATAAACATCTTGGCCAAGGCCGCCAGCTGCAACGCCTTCGCCTTGTCCTCTGCGGGTTGCCGATAAGGTCGCGTTCTCGCCCTTGGGGTCTAAAATCAAAATCGAAGATTCGTAAAGCAGACAGTTTGGCAAGATAGCGGAAACACCCTTGCCGGCGCGACTTCCGGCGATGGTGAGCAGGTGCCGGTTGTCGGCGATGCCGGTCCAATTATTATTGCTATGGCCTAAGATCACTTTGCCGGGTGCATAGCGCCAGAACGGATTTTTTTGCAAAACGTCTGGCGCCATCCATAATTCGCGGGGTGCTTCTCCGACTTCCGGTGACGTGCCAGGCCGGCCGCGCGGTAGATCGTCAAAATTCCAATCCATGATCTTGTGTCCTGTGGTCAAACGGGCAGTTGATGACGGCTGAGATGGAGACTTTCAATGAAAAACGGCCACTCATCATATGGTAATGTGAGCAGCCGCATTTTCCGAGCACAAAGGAGTATCTAGTTCCTTTGCATGACGATGTTAGCAAGCCGGTTCTGGGCTGTGAAAGCTTTTTCAAAATTCAATCCCCCGCCATTTTCCTTGGAGTTCTGAGATCATTCGTGGGGAAGGTTCAAACGGCGCGCCTGATTGCGCACCGTCTGTTTTTAATGGCTAGGCTTCTGTGATTTCGAACATCACCAGGCGTTCACCGGCTTGTAGTGTGATCGGGACATCGACTGAGAGTGAAAATCCTGATTTGTGCACCCATGCCGCGCCAATCTCTGTTGTACGTTCTTTTCGGCTTCCAACCGGCGTGAAACTGTAGCAGACGCGATGAGTTGGTTTGTTGGATTCTGTAGTCATGTTGTTCTCCTTGTTGTTGAGGCTGATCATTCAGCCTGTGGCATCGATGCGCTCAGTGCTTTGCGGAAGTGTCATCGCGGACTTGTTCGCGGCGGCCTGCATCGCAGAGTCCGTCCCTTTAGGGATTAAACGCCCCGCGCGCTGTGCGAACGTTATGGCTCAGGTTGTTTTTGATTTGGCTTCAATCAAGGGAAAGGTTTGGCTTGCAATAACAAGGTTATTATCCGTACACTGATTTAATGAAATTAGACGAGTTGATAAACGATTTATCGCGCTTGGCGCAGGAGCGTTGTGAAAACGGTGAGGTCGCGGTGACCTTTGATCCGACACGCGTCAAAGATGGTGATGTTTGGACTGTAGAGGCCGGCAATAAATCCGACGAGATGCATATCAGCGAGTCTGGTGGGTTTTATATTGGTCATGGCGCGACGTGGGATGGTGCTGTGACGGCGTGCTTGAACAAGTTGCAAGACGATGACGGTTTCAAGCGGGTGGCCCTTGAGTTGAGCGTCGATGAGTTGAACGAGCTTGTTGCTAATGGCCTGGCTAAAGTTGACGATGATGGTCAGTTCGAACTGACTGATAAAGGCACCGACAAGGTGCTTGGCAAGTAGCTATTGCTGGGCGAGGAATTCACGAAGCTGTTTTTTTAGAGATTCAGGCATTGGCGGTATGGGCCGCGTTGGCATGATTGTCGCGTGTGCGAATTGCACGGGTTGGCCGGTAGCCTCGGCATGTTTAATTGCGTTGGCAAGGCTACGGGCTTCGGTGTCGGTCATGTTGGATTTTCCGGGTTGAGAATTGGTGCCACGTTATAAATGGGATGTTGCAAAACTTAGGATATTTGCAACACAGGTGAAAAGCCAATGTTGCTGGGGCTTCGTGCTGTTGCATATATCAGTTGCAGAATTGCAGCGAATATTGGTAGCATTTGGGCATGATGATTGGTTACGCCCGTGTGTCCACAGAAGGACAAAAGCTCGACAGCCAAATTGCGGCGTTGCGTGCTGCTGGTTGCGATAAAATATTCCGTGAGAAGGCGACCGGCAAAGATATCCGGGGTCGTCCTCAACTCGACAAAGCGATTGATGCGCTCGGTACGAATGATGTGTTGGTTGTTGCTGCGTGGGATCGTGCAACGCGTTCAATGTCAGATGGGATTCGTATCATTGATCGTGTGGCGGCTCGCGGTGCGTTGGTCAAAGTATTGGACAAGCCGCATCTGGATCTAACGACGCCATTAGGCAAAGGGCTGTTGGCTATGCTGTCGGCGATTGCTGAAGATGAGCGAGAGCGGATTGTTGGTCGCGCTGCTGCCGGTCGGAAAGTGGCCAAGGGCAAGGGTACGAAGTTTGGACGTAAGCGTCTCTTGACTGAGCATCAACAAAAAGTGGCAATGAGGCGTTTGGCGAAGGGTGAGACCTGTCAAGCGATTGGTGATGATCTGAGGGTTTCCAAGTCGACGATTTCGAGGTTGCGAAAGGATGCGTGATGGATGCCGGGCATAAATGGGCGTTGGATTTGTTGTTGACGCAAGCTGGTCAAGATCATGGCGGCGGCGGTCGGTGCGCGCGGTTCTTGCTGAGCCTGTGGGACGGCGGGACCTACAAAGTCGATTTGCAGGATCTCATGTACATCGATGAGGAATATTTTTCAGCGATGTTGATGACATATCGTTATTTGCACGAGAACAACAAGCAGCTTGAGCAATTCGTGACCAATGAACAAATGGCATTCGTGATTGCATTGTGGGGCATGCCGGATGCGTGATCTCATATTGCGGATGACATGGATGTGTCGAAAGCAACGGTTTGGAGGGCGTAGGCGTGACGCGTGAAGAAATCGAGGCTTTGCTTGCAGCAAGTACAGTTGCTGAAATGGTGGTCAAACAGCTGGTCGAGCAGGATGGAAATCTCGTGGATGACGCGTTGATACAGGCCCAGGTGGAAGCATCGCTTCGTGGTCAACGACAACGTGAAGAGTTTTTCGATGACGTTTTGATTGGCTTGACTGTGTGTCGAGGTTCACAGGGCAGCACCGATGCGTGATTTGATCTTGGAAGAATTGGAGCGTTCGCAAGGCATCATTCGGGGCGGCCATGAACTCGTGCCTCGGTTTCGCATGGCGGCTGAAGACGGCGAAACGTTAATATTCGTGCAACTGCCTGATGATCTCGACGAACGAAACCGGCGCATGGAGTTGGTGCAATCCTATATGGCGATCCACCTTGTGCGCTCGTTCGTGATGGCAACTGAATTGCAGGAACCGGATGCATCAAGCGCGATCGCTGTGAGCCGCGAAGGCAATGAAGCGGCGATGCAAGTGATCACGCGCAAGCCGTTATCGTTTAGCGAGACATTCTGGCTTGCTGCCGATCAAATCGGCGATGAGATCCCGGCCATGCTTCCGCCGCGCGTGGTATCAGTATCAAGTGAGCAGCGGCAACTTGTTCAACATCTGATCAAGCACAATGAAGGGCTGCGATTAGAGATCCTGTAGGATCATGCAAGCCGCAATTTGATGTGTTTGCGCATCCCGGTCGGCAGTGATTCAAACGGAATTTCTTTGCCAAGGTGATCGTCTTGGACTGCGTAGCAGATAGTCGAGACACCGCTAGGCTCATCGAAGTTGTGAGATAATGACAGTGCAAATTCGCTTGCTGTGTTTTCAAGGTAATTGTTGCTTAGAAAAACGGTGTAGCGGTCGAACGTCTCGCCCTGGTTATCATATACGATGTAGTTGCTCATGCCGGACCGCCTTGGGTGGCTTTGGCGATCGCATCGTTGACCTCATTGACGATGTTTTGGTCATCTTCTTTGTCGAGATACCAAGCTACGCGGTTCAGTGCTTCAAGCATGGCGGGGTGTGCGTTGCAGGCTTGAATGATGTAGTTGGCTCTCGCTTTTTCGATCGGCTCTGCACCAAGGGCTGGGCAGTCGGCTGTGTCAGCGATGAACGGGGCTTCGTCAGTTTCGGATTTGGTTTGACCGTTGATTAAGCCACTATCATTGTGTTCCCAAGGTAGGCTCGAAAGTATTTCTTCTTGCATGTTGTTCTCCTTGTTGTTGAGGCTGATCATTCAGCCTGTGGCATCGAAGCGCTCAGTGCTTTGCGGAAGTGGTATCGTGAACTTGTTCGCGGCGGCCTGCATCGCAGAGTCCGTCCCTTTAGGGATTAAACGCCCGCGCGCTGTGCGATCGTCATGGCTCAGGTTGTTTGTGATTGAGCTTCAATGCGGAGAACACCAGGCGATGGAACCGATTTTAAATTGGTGGCGTGACAAGTCATCGGCGGTTGATTTTTTCATTCTGTTCGGCCTGGCCGTCGCCGGCATGTTGGGCTGGCCTAAGATCCTGATAGCGCTCGGTGCGGGCTTGTTGGCAGCGTCACCGATCTGGAAATATATAACGATGGCACGCAATCATCCGAGGGTGGACGCGCGTGATGTGGTGCGGGAAATCTCTGTTGAGGTTGCAGGCTATGCCATCATCGCATCGATCTTGGCATTCTTGATGGGCATGTTTTTGCGGTGGCTGATTTGGTAGCGCCTGGCTGTCGTTAATCGCAGTGGCCATAGAAATTTCTGGAGTACCGGCAAAATTCTGTAGCGTGTCCGCTGTCGATCATCTGCCGGCCTATGTCTGCACCGCTTGGAAGAAAACACCGGGCGACGTGCCGTCCGTATTTGTCCTGAGTGATGATCTGGCATTCTAGCCTGTGCTGGCCGATTATTTTTGCGAGTTGCGCTTTTGCTTCCTGTCCGCCTTGATCTTTGATCTCGGGCGCATTGATGCCGAACACGCGAACGCGCGGTATGATGCCATGCAAAACGAATGTATCGCCGTCAATCACGTGGCGAACCTGGCCGTATAGTCTAGGGGTTGTGTTGGGCTGCGGTATCTTGAGGGCAAAAAAGAACGCTAACGCTAGTCCGATCGCTGCCGCGCACCACATGGCTATAGTCATGGTGTTAATGAGTACCATATTTTTCGGCGACGGTGATTGCTCGGTAATGCTGTTTTAACGCTTCGTTCCAGGTATTGGCGAGGTGATCGACATAGAGAGCGCCTTCTATATCTGGTTGATGGATTGTGGTGACGAAGAGCCCATTTTCTTTGTGGTAATTAAAGCCGTTGAAGAGTGTGCGAACTTCGTAGTGATCGACGAATGTGTGTTTAACTTCCCTGCCATATGGATCGTTCTCCAGGTGCCAGTGCCAAGCGCGGAGTTCGTCGGGTTCAGGGATTGGCGTTTTACCGTCGAGGATGAAATGCGGTGTTTTGCTGGTGTGTTCAAACATTTATTCTTTATACGGATTTTCGCGCGCCTGGTGCAATAGATTTCCGGTGAGTAGTTTCCGAAAAATCGTTGAATCCGGTGGCCGGTCTTCGGCACACTGATGCCATGGCAAAGAAGAAAGTCACCAATCCGCATGTTGTAATGCAGGTGCCAGGTACATACGAAATGCATGAATTCGTGACCTTGGCGCAGCACGTTGCAGAGCAGCTACAGGCGCGCGGCGTTGAAGGATTTGAGTGTCAATTAAAGTTCCGCTGCTTTGACGGCGGCGGCGAGATGATGGAGTTCCGCCAGTTCGGCGAAGTTGTTCAGGTGTTAGAGCTTGATATCAATCCTGATGATTTTGCCCGCCCGGCTTTACCGTCTGCGTGGGTCGATGGCGTTCCGGCAAATCAGTCCGATCGGCCCGGCAATTTTTTCAAGCCGCACAAGAAGCATGACGCGCCGCGCCAAAGGCCCAAAGGGATGCGTTGATAATGGCAGTGTTAGACGAAACATTAAGCGAAGCAGACAGGGAACGGGCGCGTATGTGGGGGAACATCATTGCCCCGGCATGGGAAATGAAAACCCGTGGCGAGATGAGGTTTGATGATGATCGTTTTCAGGAGCTGTTTACTGAACTAGTGCCGGATAGCATGCTGAAGCGGAGACTATCGCGTAAAGCGCGGCATGATATTTTGGATGACGTTTTGAAAGAAGGCATCAAGCGCGGAATCGTCAGAGAACCCGAAAGCCAGATTGACCGGATCACGTTGCAAGGATCGATGCCGTGGGTCAAAAGCGCGAATAATCAATCGCAATGAGCGACGAGACAATGACAACCGATGCAGATCAGAACGATGAGGACGAAGTCCTGATGACTGAAAGGATTTCGCTGCCGGCGAGCAAGTGGGGGTCAGCTCGGGATACGTGTAATAGGTAGTCACTTCGGCACGAGTTCAGAAAAACGAAGGTTTTTGTGAACCGCTGCGACCCCTCGCAACGCCTTGCGTGACACCAGCTCCCGCAGTTCAAACAAGTCGTTCATGAAATCAGAGTTCATCGATGCCGATTACCTACGAGTTGATCAAACCGGCCTGACATGGCTTGTCGCTATGCCCCAACAACCGGACTGATTGTACTCACTGGTGAGCCTTTCCGGGTCGGGCCAAAAGGGGACCAATGCCTCAGTTCATTAAGTGGAGCGGAGCAGCTCCTTAGCCCGACGCGCCAATTCGTCCAAGTCGTTGTCGCTGCCTTTATTCGAAGCTGGTTGGTCGGTCCAAATTTGGCGAGCGATCATCGACGTGCCACGCGCTGCAGCAGCTCCGCCAACTGCCCCAGCAATGGAAATCATGCCGCCACTTATAATAAGCTTCATGTACTTTCGCTCGGCGGCCATCTCCAGCATGGAAAGCAATACCGCTAACGCATCACGTCCAAGAAGTTGCAGAGTGTTATTCAATGCAGTCGATTCAACGGCCCCTGCTCGAGCGTCTTTAGCAATCTCATGAAGTCTTTCAATCTGTTGACCGATAGAATTTAAGTGTAGATCCGCGAGGCATTCCGCTACTTGATCTATTCGGTTAGCGAGCACATGCGCACGCTGCAACGGCGACCCTATTTCTGGTTCGGCAGACACAGGCAAATTTATCGTCGCTCGTTCGACTTCAATTGCTATTTTGTACAACCATTCTAGATCGCTAAAATCGAGGCGCGTGGTGACGAGCTGACCCACGAAGCCAAACTCCATACTGCATGCATCGCATAGTTGGCGCTCGGCGTCTGGCGAGTTGTTCAGGTAGAACTTTAGCTCTTCAGCAAACTTCTCAAATGGCCCAAGCTCGATGCCGGTTATATCGTCCTGTTGGCGCATCGCGTCCAGCAACCGGATCGTTCTGCGAGCTGCGACGCATAGCAAAGGGTATTGTTCGAAATCGACTGTTAGCTGATCCGCACCGTTGGTATCAAACTGCATTTTGTTAGAGGCCTCCAGTCGGCATCAAGTCGCCGCTGAAATGACGCCTTAACGCGGCAGAAAGGCGCCCAGAATGCGACTATCCACCGACAACTTTGTGGTTCTAGGCGTACCGGGGCCAAATTGAGAGGCTTTGAGAGCACAGAAGGCTGTCACTGTAGCTAAGGCTTGAAGACATGACCCACGGTATCTGACAAAGACAAATACTCATGTCGAAATAGAGTCGAGTCCGAAATACGGGCTACCCCGATCTCGACATTTTACGGCGCATGAGGCACTTCGCCAGCAACTGCAAGTAATCGCCGATAACGACCAGCAACAATCTGAAACAAAATTAGTGGTGCCACTAAATATCCCCGCTTTGTGCTCTATATTCGACCCTTGGGGCACAATCAAAGAGGGCTCTTGCCTCCGCAGTAAAAGAAGGGAAAAGGGATGAAACTTGACGCACTTGTCGCGGCGCTGCTGGCGGCCGCAATTACACTGCTGGCCATTTCTCCGGCCAATGCGAAGCTGTGCACATATCACGGTCCGACGTGTAGTCAGCAAGCGCTAGTAGAAGACTTCTACTGGTTCTCAGCGAACGAACCGACGGTCTTTAACCCACAACCAGTTGCACCACTCGCTTTGCAGCCGGTAGACCCCAACCCAATCAACGATCCCAAGGTTATCGTTGGTCAGTCACTCTCATCGCTCAAACAATAATACCTGAGTAAGGTACTCAATATCTAAGACGGCGCACTAGACTGGTGCGCCGTTTCTTATATGAATAATCTTCAATAAATGTCTTCAAATCGAGTATTTCTCGATTGGGTCATCAGGTTTAATCTTGTCACTGAGCCTAGAGCGGCAGAGCATGCCTCTAAAGCGGACGCTCTCGCTATGTCGACAAGCGAAGTGACTACCTATTACACGTATCCCGAGCCGACCCCAAGTGGGACGAATTGATTGCTGGTGGATATATTGAGGTCGATGAAAACGGACATCATTGGATGACGGATGCCGGTAAAAAAGAGATCTTGGGCATGTGATAACAGTCCGGTGGAGTCAGCGTCCCGCAACTTCATAAAATACCAAGCAAAACCATGAAATCGGATGATGTCTTCAGCCGCGGCCGTCTTCAGCTGAGAAAGAAGAATTCAACATTATCAATGCGGTACGGGATTGCTGATTTAAATTAGGCGGTTGGTATTTTTCCCGGCCTAGGTTTCTTGCGGGTTCTCAGGCACCCAATTGTGTAAAATTGATCTTCTAAGATCATCTCGAACGGCCACCGCGATCCTTACCGCGTTTGATGAATGGTTTTGGTTGTGCGGGGCTGTGTTCGCGGCTCTGCGTCGTGGCCGGCGCAATTACATTGATCGTGGGCTTGGCGTCGAGTGTACGAAATCCGGTGATGCTGGCGTCATTCCAGGCTTGCGGATCGAGCTTGGTGATATCGAGTTCATGGCCGGATCTCTCCGCAATTTGATACATCAAAAGCCGCGTGCTGCGGCCATTGCCGTCTCGGAATGGATGAACGGCAAGAAGCTCAATTGTTTGCTCTGCTAGTCCTTCAACGAATTGAGGATGGTGGCGCGTTGTCAGGCGGTCATCGCTGCGAAGCGTCTTGAATCCGCGGTCAAGCTGGCTTTCAATGAACTGCGGTTTGCAGAACATGTCATTGCCTTTGGACATATCGACGGAACGAAATTCACCGGCCCAGGGATAGAGATTTGCGAACAGATGCCGGTGCGCATTTTTATAGCCTGCTGGCGTTAGATCGAACTGCGGCAACGCTTGGCGCATGGCAAAGCGACTGGTGGCACGCTCAAGTTGCTCTAGGAGGGGTTCGAGTAGTAACGGAACAGAAAGTCGGATTCAGAGGTCTTTCGGGTCCCTGAGGGGCCGCAGTTTACCGCGAGCGACCTGATCCGGAAGTGCGAAGGTGTAGCGGCCCAGCATGTTGATGTGCTCGTGGCCCAGTGGCGAGAGCCGCGCAACGTCTTCGTCGCGTACGTGGAATCCTTCTTTGCGCAACTGTGTAAGCGCTGCGTCGATGTATATCGTGTTCCAGAGCACGATGACGTTCGCTATCAACCCCAATGCGCCCAGTTGATCTTCCTGGCCCTGGCGATACCGCTGGCGCAGCTCGCCGCGTTTGCCATGAAAGACGGCGCGCGACAGCATGTGCCGGGCTTCACCCCGGTTGAGCTGGACGAGGATGCGCCGGCGATAGCTTTCGTCATCGAGATAATTGAGGAGATGCATCGTCTTCACGATGCGACCCAACTCGGCGAGCGCACGAGCTAGCCGGGTCGGTGAGTTGTTGGTTTGGAGGGTACGGATTAACCCGGAGGCCTCCACGACACCCAGCTTCAAAGAACCCGCCAATCGCAACAAGTCATCCCATTGCTCGGCGATTAGCTTGGTCTTTACCCGGTCAGGTGCCAGCCGATTGAACACGCCATAGTCGGCTTTCGGATCAATGCGCCAGAGGCGCGCGCCGCCGGTGTCCGCGATCCTCGGACTGAACTGGAAGCCGAGCAGGTAAAAGATACCGAATATGGCGTCGGTGTAGGCCCCGGTGTCGGTCATGATCTCGGCCGGCTTCAATTCCGTCTCCTGTTCGAGCACGACGGAAAGTAGCACCAGACTGTCGCGCAGCGTGCCCGGCACCACGACGCCGTTGAGGCCGGTGTATTGGTCGGAAGTCATGTTGTAGTAGGTCACGCCGCGTTCGCGCCCGAAGTACTTGGGGTTCGGTCCGGCGTGTACGGTGCGGATCGGAACCACAAACCGCATGCCGTCGGCAGACGCCACTTCTCCGCCGCCCCACGCCTTCACCAGATCTATATCGTTCTGGGCTGCGACCAATTTTGCGTTGGCGGCGGTCAGCGTCTCTGCGCGGATGTAGTTCTGCTTGACCCAGCCCAATCGAGAGCGCCGGAGTGCCGGCACTTCAGGTTTGATGATCGGTTCCAAGCCGGTATTGCAAGCCTGGGAAACCAGCACGGCACTAACGCTGGTGGGGAGATCTTCGGCGCGCGCGCCGGCTTCACTAACATGGCGGAAGGCGTCGACGAATCTTGTTTGGGCATGGATTTCAAGGACTAACTCCGGGAGATCAACGCGCGGCATGCGGGCGTCGACGGCGGCGTGTAGTTTCAAGAGGCTTGCCGGCTCTTCAATTTTGTCGAGGGGTGACAGAACAAGATCAAGGTCTCCCGCAATCTCCTCCACCCGAAGGCCGGTGTTGTTCGGCAGGTTGGAAGCGGTGTGTTTGAACGCTTGGTCAAGCCGCTTGCCGAGACCATCCAATTCATCGTTAGCCTGGCTCGATACGCCAAGGGTGCGGCAGACGGCCGGGCGCGCGGATTCCCAGGCGGCACCATCCAACAGGCCTTTTCTGGGGTCAGAGTAGCGAAAACTGCGCACAACATACAGGTCTCGCCGCCGGATAGCCGCACGCATCCCGTGGAGCAGGCAAAGGCGATACCCGGTCAGATCTATGGCGTCGGATTCGTCGCGAACTTGTGCCATCCAATTCTCGGGCACGAAGCCCATAGGCAATTTGCCGGGACGCTTTTTCTCATCGAGTACGGATCGGATCGCCTCGATGGCCTCCAGGATCGGCTTGCCAGCCGGCGCCGCACCGAACGACACGGTGCGCAGCATAGGCGGCAAAAACCGCAATCGGCGATGTTGCGCGCGAAGCTCTTTGAAATACTGGTCGTTAGCTGGCCGGGCCAGCTTGTCGATCCGCGCAATGGCCTCAGCCAACTCATTCTTGGGCATCAAGTTGAAAACTGCTCGGCGCACACCAGCATTCGGTGTCTTGTCATCCAGCAACACGGAGCACGCTTTGTGGAGCATCAGGGCAGCGGCATCGAGGGCCCGGATCGATCCGAGACGGTCCTTCTGACCAGCGGTCTTCGCATTAGCGAACATAGCGGTGACGACGACATCGAACAGGTCGAGCATGTCGTCATGAGCGCTGGCTTCCAGCGACCGCGCGAAAGCCAGCAAGGTAGCGATGCGCCGGTCATCGGGTAGACGTTCGATGGCCTGGGCCTTCGAGGTAATAGCGAAGCGGGCCAGCGCGTTGATCTTGGACTTAGGGAGCCGATCAACTGATGGAAGACCGATCGCAAGTGCTTGAGCTTCTTGCAGTCGCTCTACGGCCCGCCCCAGCTCGGCTGGACTCTGTAGAACGGGGCCGTTGCGCAATCGGTCCAGCGGACTCATTCTCTCGTTTTCTGGGACCACGACAAGCGCTTCCAGCCTCGCCTGCTGCTCCGGCGACACGGTTCTGGTCAGCCGATGCCAAAGCCGTTCATTGGCGCGGCTGCGTACCTGAGCGACAGCGCGTTCGAGCACGGTCAGTCCAGGCAGTAATACTTTCTTGGACAGGAGCCACGCGATTGCCTGATCAAACAGGACGCTCGGGCGGTCTGTGCCTGTCCAGCAGAGGGCATATAGCCAGCGTTTGAGCCGGAACTGCATCTTCGGATCGGAAAATTCCTTGTATCCATACCTGTCACGGATCTCGCCGGCGTGGTGCCACCGCGTCTTTCCCTCGGTGTAGCGCGACAGGCTGTCGGTATCATGGATGCCAATTTGGCGGCCCAAGGTTTTGATGACGCTCGGCGGCACATTTGTTGGATCCTTGAGGAATGTGCCGAGGAAACGCACCGTCCCGAGCTGCAAGGCGAAGCCGAGGCGCATATGGTCCCAACGGCGGCGGCCGATGAGGTCACGATCGGCATCATCGAGATGGAAATACCTGGCAAACTGATCGGCTGACGGCTCACCGTCAAACCGGCCATACCGGCGCTGCTGCGCCTCGGTCAGAAAGCTCACGGGCATGCTGACGATCCTGCGAAACTCCTAAGTTTTGCAGGACCGCCAAAGGGTGCCGAAAACCTGGGGATTGGGACTTGCAAATATTAGCCGCACAAAGGCATGGTTACGCAACGATATTTGCAAGGTTATCCCCGCTATGAACATCGGCTACGCCCGTGTCTCGACCGACGACCAAGACTTGAGCTTGCAGCTTGACGCCTTAAAGGGTGCCAAGTGCCGGCGCACCTTCCAGGAGAAGAAATCTGGGGCGCGAGCTGATCGCCCTGAGTTGCGTCGGATGATCGAGCAACTCAGAGAGGGCGACGTTGTTATCATCGCGCGATTGGATCGACTGGCACGCTCCACGCGCGACCTTTTGGAGCTGGCAGAAGCAATCACAGCCGCAGGTGCCAGCCTGAAATCATTAGGCGAGCCTTGGGCCGATACGACAACACCAGCGGGCAAAATGGTGCTCACCGTATTCGCCGGCATTGCCGAGTTTGAGCGGGCTCTTATTCGGGAACGCACCGGCCTCGGGCGCATTGCCGCAAAGAAGCGCGGCGTAAAATTTGGCCGCAAACCCAAGCTCACACCTGAGCAAATCGCCCTCGCCTTGCGCCTAGTTGATGAAGGTCAGTCCGTGCCGCAGGTGGCCGAAACTTTCGGTGTGCACGAGACGACGATCTACCGCTGTCTGTCTGCCGCCGAGGCCGCCACATAGCCTATGGCGTCGTTGAAGCGACTACGCCGAAAACAACTAATCATCAGATGGTATGCCCGATTTCAATTCGCAATCAGACGGTCTTTGCGCCAAGTTCTGATTTCCATTCTGCCAAGCGACCCCGCATTGAATTGGCCTTGCAAAGCCGAAGCTCGCTTCGAGCCGATGCGCTGGTTAGTTGCGCGCGGGTTCCGGCCAACCTGTTGATGGCGATTTTTAAATTGCAGAGCGCTTGTTCGGTCTCAGACATCATCAGGTCTCCCTCGATTGGAGCTGACGGTGTTCCGATTTGGTTAACTAATTGTTAACCTGGAGGCAGGAGCACCCCCAAAAAATGCGGAGACAATTCTCCCAAGTTGTCTCCGCGAGGTAGCGCCGTTCACAGTGAGTAGAGGCAAGTGATCGGCGGTCGTGATGAAACGGTTCTACTCAACGGTGTCGTTTGCCAGGCGGTTCCGGACCCAATTCTTCTGACATTCTGGTACTCCAGATTGGTCCGCATGAAGGGAAAGATCCTCAACCACCTGCAGAAAACCACTCGATCTTACGCCGTGCAAATAAGCCTGCTTTGCAGCCCCAAGGGTACGATTGATCGAATACATTGCCCGCCGTCTTTCATCGAAAGGTGCTCTCGCGAGCCCCTCAGTTCGTGCTGCAGCATTAGTCCGGCTGGGCCGTTAGGCCCAGCCGGACCAGGTGCTAGTTGAGCAGCGTTCCGCCATAGCCGCCTGCCAATGGCATCGATGGCAAGCCACTCACTGTCGTGTCAGCTCCAGCATTGATGTAGAGCTGGCCATTGCCCTCGAGTTCGACGAAGTCAGCGATGATCGAGAAATACGGCGATGTGTCGTTGATCGTTCCGTTGCCTGTAACTCGGACTTTGGCTTTGGGTGTATAGATCACGCCAACGATGTTGACGGTGCCACCACCAATGATCGTATGCGTTAGGGCAGCTGTCGTGCCGCCGGTATATGTGCTGACTGTTGGTTGGACCATGGCAATGCCCGCCATTGGACCGGTTGTAGGAGCCTTAAGGTCAAGATGGCCGCCGCCAATAACATTCAGATAGCCGTCGGCGCTTCCAAGTCCGCTACTCGGATCACCGAAGTAAAGCGTGGCACCATTGGCAACGACTGCACCGCCGGATGAGATCTTAAATTGGCCGTAAATTTTGTAGACGCCTGGGGCGAATGTCAGTGTGGCGCCCGCCTGCACAATTATACCGCCGCAGAATGCCATAACCGAATTCAGTGATCCTGCGTCGTATGTTACATCAGTTCTTATTCTCAAACTGTTCGTGGTCGTGCAGGTAACAGCCAAATCGATGCTACTGGTGGGATCGATAATGAGGCCAGTGACGGGATCGATCATGTTGCCAGTGACGGGATCGAAAACACCAGTGGGGGCCAAGTTCTCAGAATCAAACCTGCCTGCGTATGGATCAGCGGCAGGCGTGCAGTTGTCCTCAACTTCAGGGCTAAATGCAGAACCGGAATGACCGCCGGCGCTGCAGAACTGTTTCGCCGTCGCCGTCGCTGAGCCGCCTGTGACCATGCCCACGGGTGACGCGGATTTTGAGTGTACCGCGCAGTCCGGCGCAACGAGATCTGCGGTGCCCCAGGCTTTGAACGTGTCGTCAGCCGCGCCATTAAGAGCCAGCATGCACAGTGGCGCACTAGTGCCGAATTTGGCGCTTGCAGTCGCCGAAACAGCCATAGAGGGGATGACGAAAGCCCCCAAAGTCGTTTTAACGTCCATGGAAGCAGTAACAGTGATACTGTCCTGACCAAAGTTCACCGTCTTTTGTAATCCGTTAACATCTGCAAGGTCAGATGAGTTTGCTCTCAGGATCTCCAGGGCAATCGTCTGACGACCACCGTTTCCCGTTTCATCTTTTGCATTCCTCGAAGCGCCCGCCAGGGCCGCTGCGTCAACAGCCGATTGCAGAACCGTCTTCACTGATAGCGCCCGAGCATAGTCGACGGCCATGCCGACAGACACGATCAACGGCACAAGCGTCAGTGAGAACATGAGCGCGATTGTGCCGCGGTCATTGCGCAGGAAGTTGCCGATCCTGCCAGATTTATTGCGATGAAATGCGAACATGTCTGAGATCCTACTCTTGTCACAGTTCGTGTTGTCCCGCCCGGATCAGGAAAGTAGCCTGCAACTCTCTCGCATTCTTGAAGAAGTCTCAGAGTAATTGAAGTCAATTTTAAGCAAAAAGTATTGAACGGATGGTTGCGTGCATCCTGGCAAAGCATCGCGCCATATTAAGATATGACGAATCGAAAAAGCGCCTGTTTGTATGGGACATTCCGTGCAAGGATTATTTGAATAAGCGAAATATTTAATGGGTTTTTGAAAAAGTATTTCAATGAACAAAGGATAAGTGGATTTCCCCATTTCGCATCGAGGTGGGGCGCCTCGTGAGGCGGCTTGCATCGGATATTTGGCATATGCTCAAATGGATCCTTCCGGGAATGGCCCCTGAGCGGAACCGTTCGCGCTCCGTTCTACTGACGGTGGCAGCGGACGGCGACTTCCTGCACTCAAGTCGATCCGACGCGTCGAAAGTAGCTCAATCCGACTTCCTGTTCCGTTACTACTCGAACCCCTAGGACGTCCGGATTGCGTTCGCCGTAGATGTTAATGAGGGTATTGGTGCCAGGATAAACGTATGGATCTTGGTCGCTCATTCAGCGGGGTTTGTTGGCGGCTTTTGCAGGTTGCGGCAATAGGTTTCAAATTGTGCGGCGGCTTCTTCGTCGGTGACGCCTGGTGCATTGATGCTGGCAAACAAGGCGTCTTCTTCTGAGCTTGCGTTCAGACCTTCAATGGCATTGCTGGCGCGCATTTGCGCATCAAAAAAGGTCCGGCGTTCATGCTCGTTTGCAAAGGTTTTGGCGGTGGTGGTGGTCGGAAGGTGCATAGCAGTATTATATCACAGTGTGGTTTGTTGGTTAAGAGAGTTTTACAGTCAACTCGATCTTAGGTTAGTCTCCGTTAGCGCCGGAATTCAGCATTTAGCCGAAGCCAAATTCAATAGTTAAATCAAGGAGTTTCCAAATGCGTGCGATGTATATGTTTGCATTATTAATCATGCTTGTAGCACCTGTGAAAGCCGATGTGTTGAGCGACGCTCTCAATGCTTTTAACGAGCCCGAATTACATGCGGCATGCGCTACCATCGCAGTGAGTTGCTCAGGACCTAAGAATCTTGGAGGCAACACTTCAGCGTGTGTGCGCGTCGCGAAAGTAACGCAACAACTACTCTTAAGCCCTACTCGGGCATCAATCGCCAAGTGGGTGAGCAATACTGCGTCAAATAGAACATGTTGCCACGCCGGACGACTCGTAAGGGTTTTTATGGGGATCGATTACAGAGTGTTTCTCCAAGCTCTCAACGCGATTGGTATTGATCAAAATGCGCTCCGAAATCGCCGGAATTGTCCTCGCGTGTTCTGACACATGCCCAGCAATGGGACAGACGGTCTTGTGTTAATGTCGAGGTATGAATTCAGCAGAACGTTTTTCCAGGACGTCGGCGACTTGGCGATAGTCCACGCCGTGCAGGAATTTCCATACCTGGTTGCGCAATGATGCCGGCATGGCCAGGCGCGTTGCTTGTTCGGCTGCGCTCATCGTTCGAACGGTGGTCTTTGGTAGACTTGGAAGCGGAATGTCGCTTTCGCCGGGCCGCAGGACAATGGTTGCGCTCGGCTCATTGATGACACGGTAGCGATTGCTGGCGCGCTGAGATTTCATTGTCATGATGGTGGCCCCCTGCCCGGTTGAGCTTGCGTTTTGAATGCAGCGGTTTGGCAGCAATGGGGCGATGGTCTTTAGGTGCTGGGCATCTTGAGTTGTTTTCGCAATTCAATGAGGTCTGACACGAGCCTGCTTAGGCTATCACCTTCACGTTCTAATGCTAGGAGAGCGCCAATAGTTCGATCCACTGTTGTAACGGCTTTTTCCGTCTCGTTCTCGTTCATTGATCCCTCCTCTGTGATGAAAAACGGCACGGTCTGCACATGGCTCGCCGTGCCGGTTTTGATTAGCTTAACCTGGCGTCATGGCGGCTTTGCGCTCTTCCGGCGTCACATGATACTTTGCGATAAGGCTGTTTGGGTTGTTCTCCACTTCGCATGTGGACGGCACCATGTTGACCGCGAATAGCAAGCTATCGCTTTTGGTGGCCGGTGATGCGAGAAGCGTGAACAATCGGTTTGGCAACCACACTTCACCGATCATGAAGCCATCAGCTTGCTTATCGGATTTTTTGGCGTCTGGCATTTCATTGAGCTTGAATCTGCCGGGCATGGCTGTGCTTTCAGCTGCGAAGTAGTCGGGGCGGATGCCATCACGGTCGAACTGATCTTTGAGGATTTGCATCTCAAGGATATCGTCTTTTTGGGTCGGATTGACGTAGCCGCTATAAAAATGCGTGCCGGGACGGTTTGGGTCCGCATGACGCCAAACGCGACCTTTGAGATCAATGCCGTCTGGTGTGCGCGCCAGCACGTTAAAGTTCGGAAAAATGGCCATTGGCGGCCCCGGTTTTTTAGATTTTGGCTGAGCCATAATATTATCTCCCAAGTAATATGTTTTTAAAGAACGAAGTCGATTTTCGATATTGAATAACAAAGGTCAAGCCACATCATTTGTGCGCGATAGGGACCAAGCCCGACAGGGCCAAGACCACTTTTGGGCTTGGTTCACGCCGGGCCCGGGCGGCGTCACTTCTGGCGCCGTATCGCCGCCCCCCTCCTCTTCAAAAACGTTCTTCAAATACTTGTGGATATCATTGTCGTAAAACACATCAGTGAAGTAACAAATCGGCGTTGTTAACTATTTTCCGCCTCTAATACTTCGTCGCATTCGCCGCATTTCAAAATAACATCTGGTTTTGCCCAGGCGTTCAACTCGCAAGATGGGCAGTTATATTTGGTTTTACTGGCGCGTTTCTTAGCGGCGGTTTCTTCATCGCCGGTTCGCGCCTGCCATGGAATATCAAAGCCGGATTTTAGCAGCTTGTTGCAGACGGTATCGAAGCGCCCGCCGTCTTCGATGTAATGGGTGACGCGTTGGCCGGTTTTCTTGCCGCTTGCATCGCCGGTTGTCGACGGAATCAGGCCGACCGCTTCCATCATCGCGGCCCATTCTTTGTTGTGGTAGGCGTTGCGTGATGGCGTGCCGCAATGATGCTGCTCAAGGTGGCACATTTCGTGGACCAGTGTTGACAGGACCTCGGGCAATGGCCGGCTTGAGCTATCGGGATTAAGGGCGATTTCATCGGTGAGTTTTTCGCCGGTTGTTTCCTTCCATGTATCGCCCCAAAAATATCCCCGCGCGCCTTTTTTGCGGGCAAGCGTGATCAGGCAGTTGGGCAACTGCCCGGCAAATAGTGCGCGATTGAAATGGGCGTATGCTTTATCAAGCTGGCGGTAGGTGTCTTGTGTCGGCTGCATGTCCGGTCCCGGAATTGTTCATTTGTATCGTACGATACAATAGCACAACACCGCCGCTGGTCCAAGTTAATTTGTATCGTACGATACAAATCTGTTTCACGTGAAATCGAGCATTCCGGCCTTCGCGTGGCTGTTTTTATCGTTTTATTCGTCGCGCTCAACCGGCGTTGCGCTTCGGTTTTGGGTGTGGTGGCGCACGGCTGCGATTAAATCGGCGGTGAGATTTTGCGGTAAAAATCCGTAGGCAGTGGTTGCGGTTTGGACTTGCGGCACGGCGCGAATATCGAAGCCTGGCCAGGTGAACAAATTGACATCATCGGTGACGATCCATTGCGGGATGTCATCTAGTCCAAGACGTTTTGATGTTGCAGATGGCAATGCAATTGCGCGGCGATTTTGGTCCGGTTCGGTGTGCGTGATGGGCGCAACCATGACCCGTTTTTTGCCGTCCTTATCGGTAACGGCCAGCACGACGGCGCACGGGCGGTCTTTGCTGCCTTCATCAACGCCGCGTTGTTTTTCATCGTGCCATAGATAGCTGTAGCGAATGACGAGGCCAGCTTGCGGATCTGGGATATCCAATGCCGCCTACTTTGGTTTGTATTCGGGATTGAATTTTTTGGTCGCCTCTGGCGGCGTCGCCGTCTCGAGCGCGGCTTTCATATCGTCCGGCAAATCGGCGGGATGCATTGAAACGCGGTCATCAAGAGCTTTGAGGCGGGCATATTCGGCGGCGGATAATAGGACCAGGCTTTCACGGCCATGCGATGTGATGGCAACCGGCCCGCGCTGCGCGAGTTCTTTATAGTGGCCAAAATTGCGTGCGACCTGTGCGGACGATGCTTTTTCGGCAAATTGCTGTGTTGTGGGCGTATCTACCATGCCCCTACTATACGCAACTTACGTAATTTGCGCAACCTTTATCAATCGTGCCGCCTGAACCCGCGCGAGATACTGAACATGGATCATGGGTATTTGGAGCCGTCCGTCGCATGGCCGTCTTGAGACGCTGTTCCGAGGACGTTGGCAAATTCGCGGGCATCTTCTGCCCGCGCCTGGCCACTTCGGCCAGGTTGATTTGCGAACGTCAGAGGCAGCGGCTAGGCCATTCTAAGCGACGGCGGTCTGCCCAAAAATCCTGCGATCATGGGGCTTGGTGGGTCCAGAGCTAAAAATCAGGTCAAGATTTCGTATCATCTCGGCGGCGGAGTGTGATTGTGCCGCTGAAATCTGAGATCTCACCTTTGGCTTTGACGTCGCCGCGTGCTGATCCGATGTTGTAATCCCAGACGATGTCATATTTGCCAAGTTCAAGGTCGCGTAAAGCTTTTTTGGCGATGTGGGATAATTCAGGCAGGTCGGGTGTGTCGCTCATGTCATCAGTGTGCTGATTTGCAGCTGCACAACAAGGACGCAAAAAATATAGAGGGTTTTCAATGGGTTAAAAATTTTCGCCGCTAGGCCATCTGTAAGCCTCTCACAGCAGCGTTATTTTTAAGGTCGCCGTACCTCAAGAATTGCAAAATCGCGCTTGTGGAGGCTGCTATGGACCGCCATGGCACGATTTTATCGACTAGGCGCGCCCTTCAAGGTGACATCACGATTTAGCCTCTTGGTTCACTCGCCAAGCCCCTTTTTAATCGGCTTGTCTAGGTGATTGGTGCAAATTTGGACGCTGATGCTGCCACTTGTTGTCATCATGCATAAAGTCAGCGCTTGCGCTGTCCATTATTCGATGATTCCGCAGACGAGGTTTTAGCCGAGCGAAGGAGCATAAGAGCATGACCGCACTTGCGGTCATTCCATAGATGTATGGGTTGAAGGGGTGGGCAATGTTATAGCTGGCATCTTTGACCCTACTTCTTCAACTTCTACTGTTACTTCTCTTCCTGTCGTGTTTTTGGCTGCTAGATCAATAGGTTACGCGTCTAGATATAACGTATTGGTGCTTAACTCGACTCATTTTGGGTGGTTCACGGTAACGATTCGGGTGGTTCACGATTACAAATTGGGTGATCCACGATAACAAATTGGGGACGCGAAAAATAACATTTTGGGAAGATATAACGGATTGGGTGGCTTGTTACGGCAAACTATAACGGATTGGGTGAGAACCCATAACAAATTGGGTGATGTAGATATAACGCGCTGTGGACAAGTGGATGTTATTTGCTGTGGATAGAACCGATCTGATCGTTGTTGGTCAGAGAAGTGTAACACAGAATGGGCTGGTTGATGTTATGCGCGATGAGTGCAGCCACCCAATTTGTTATAGGTACGATGAGACAAGCAGAAGACGCCCGAGATAGAGGTCAAAATTACGGTACGCTAGATCTGACCCCGCATGAAGGGGAAATGATCAAGCCAGCCGAGGCTATTGATATTGTTGATATTGAAGGCCTGACGCTGCATGACCGGCGTGTCTGGAACACATTGATTGCTAACGCTTTTGGCCCGGAATTGCGGGAAGATGATCGAGATTTTCGCATCGCGTTGTCAGAACTTCGTGCCAATCATAACGGTAACGAGCGGGTTGATGAGACGATTGAAAGGCTGATGAAGACGCTTGCGCGGCACCGCAGGCCGAATGGGTCAGTAGATCGCTTTCAATTGCTCGGCGGCAATAATATGGGCGATCCGATGCGCCCGCGCGGTGAGCTTACGTATAGTTTTGATAAGCGGTTTGTGGAAGCGCTTAGGAATTCAACGCTGTTCGGGAAACTTGATATTCCGGTGATGGATGCGCTGTCGAGCAAGTACGCGTTATCGTTGTATGAGCATATGAGCCGCAAGATCAATTTGCGCAACAAATGGTCCGCCGAATATACCGTTGAAGAATTCCGGGATGTTTTGGGTGTTGGCCGTAAGCAATTGCCGGCGTTCGGTAATTTGAAGCAAAGAGCGATTACGCCGGCACTTAAAGAGATCAATTTTTGGGCCCCCTACTCTCTCCAGATTGCATACGTTAAGACGGGTCAGCGGGTGACAAAAATCGTGATGCACTGGATGTCTAAAGGCAGTG
>JAVJHY011883806.1:0-33938 GCA_035593235.1 Phascolosoma agassizii
TGGGGTGTGCCAACGAAGGGCTTTAAGACGCGAAATAATAAGGCTACGGATAAGTATATCGTTCGTAGGCGTAAGAAGAAGCGTAAATAGGTATTAATGTTGTCTAAGGTGTTCAGGAGCTAGTATTTTATGCCACGTTCGATCAAAAAAGGACCATTTGTTGATTCCCATGTAATGAAATGGGTTGAGCGGGTCCACTCAGGTGCGCATCGAGGGCCTATAAAGACATGGTCTCGTCGTTCCACGATAATTCCTGAGATGGTGGGGGTTACTTTTGCCGTACATAATGGTAAGAAGTTCTCTCCTGTCTTTGTCACGGAGAATATGGTGGGCCATAAGTTGGGAGAGTTTTCTCCCACACGCACGTTTCATGGGCACTCAGGTGCGAAGAAGAAGTAGTTCTAATTCGTTATAATAGTTGACGTTTTTAGTAGGAAGCAGTGATGATGGCTAAAGGTCAGACAGATATGGGCTGTATTTCAAGGGCAACTTTGAAGAATGTGCATGTTCCTCCGCGAAAGGCGAGGTTAGTTGTGGATTTAATTCGAGGGCGTAAGGTTCAGGATGCCTTGGAGTTGCTGAATCTTAGTCAGAAAAAATCGGCTGCACTTGTTAACAAGCTGCTCATGTCAGCTGTCGCAAATGCACAAGACAATTCATCTGTGGATGTGGACGAATTGTATGTAAAGCGTGCTTGGGTTGATGAAGGCAGAACTCTCAAGCGTAGTATGCCACGCGCTCAAGGTCGTGCAACCCCAATACGAAAGCGTCATAGCATTATTACGGTAATGTTGGACGAATCGTAATTGGATTTGGGTATAATATAATAATGTAGCTAATTATTCCACTTGTTCGTTGGGCAAGGGAATTCGGTAGTTGCTGAGTGAATTTAAAAAGGTGATGTTGTTATGGGTCAAAAGGTACACCCCTTAGGGTTTCGCCTTGGAATTACTGAGACTTGGAGTTCGCGATGGTACAAGAAGCGTGGGTATGGCGACCAGCTTCACCAGGACTTCTTTCTGCGTGATTTTATTACTAAGCGCCTGGCTGGGACTGGCGTTTCTAATGTCATTGTCGAAAGGAGAGCTAGTCGAATTAAGGTTAGTGTGCGGACTGCTCGACCAGGGTTAGTAATTGGTAAGAAAGGTAAAGACATCGAAGATCTACGCGCTGAGTTGAAGCGTGTTGTAGGTCGCGACGTAACAATTAATATAATAGAGATTCGGAAGCCGGATTTAGACGCTAAATTAGTTGCTGAAAATGTTGCAAATCAGTTAGTAAGGCGTGTTGCTTTTCGACGAGCAATGAAGGATGGTGTGCAGCGCGCTGTTAGAATGGGTGCAAAGGGTGTCAAGGTTTCTGTGGCTGGTCGACTAGGTGGCGCTGATATAGCGAGAACCGAGTGGACTCGCGAGGGAAGGGTGCCATTGCACACGCTTCGGGCGAAGATTCACTATGGAGTAGCGGAGGCGTTAACGACCTACGGAATTATTGGTGTGAAATGTTGGATCTTTCTTGGTGAAGACGACGAGGGTATTGATGCGGTAGAGCAGCGAACAGTAGGGCCATCTGCTACTGTTTGAAGAGATAAGACGAGTCGGTTTTGGGCATCTGAAGATGGCTCAAGGGTAATAATAGGAAGCTAGTAGAGCAAAATAAGACATGTTATCGCCAAAAAAAGTAAAGCACCGTAAGCAGATGAAGCAGGTTAATCATCTTCGAGGAACAGAGACTCGAGGGTGTAGTTTAAGTTTTGGCGAATATGGGCTTATGGCGTGTGAGTCAGGATGGATTACGAACCGGCAGATTGAAGCTGCTCGTGTTGCTCTTACCAGAAGGGTCAAAAGAGGTGGAAAGTTATGGATCCGAATTTTTCCAGATAAGCCTCTAACGAAAAAGCCAGCTGAAGTGAGGATGGGAAAGGGAAAGGGTGCTCCTGAAGCCTGGGTGGCTGTGGTAAGAGGTGGTAGAATCATGTACGAAATTACTGGCGTAGATGAAAGTATTGCAAAAGAGGCTTTTAGATTAGCTGGAGCGAAGTTGCCGATTCGAACTCGTATGGTGACAAGAGACGACTGTTAGTCTTTGTAGTATATATAAGTAGGTCTTAGAGGATTGGATGACAGATGAAGCCTAGTGACGAGCTGAAAGAATTGCGGGGTTTGGGAGTAGACGTAGTAGCTGAGCGGGTTGGAACTCTTAAAGAGGAGTTGATGAAGTTGCGTTTTAGACATTCGTCTGGCCAGCTAGATCATACAGCTCAGCTGTCTACAATTAAACGACGTATCGCGCGTGTTAATACGGTACTGCGTGAGATGAGTGCAGCCGAGAGTCGTTAGAATTTGAATGTAATAATAAAGAACGAAGTGAAAGGCGAGGGGCTTTTTGGATAATATGGATTGTAGTTCTTCAGAACAACGCCGTGGACTTGTAAAAACTAGAGAAGGGGCAGTTGTTAGCAACAAAATGGACAAAACGGTTGTGGTAGCTGTTAGTACTACTGTTAAGCATTCCGTTTATGGCAAATACGTGGCTCGGACTAGTAAATTTCTTGCTCATGACGTAGGTAATGCCTGTCAGATTGGGGATAGGGTGCGTATAGCGGAGACACGGCCCCTTAGTAAAAGAAAGAGATGGCGTGTACAACAAATTTTAGAGAAAGCTGTCTAGAGGAGACAATGTCGCGATGATTCAGCCAGAGTCAATGTTGGAAATAGCCGATAATTCCGGCGCGCGTAAGGTGCTTTGTATCAAGGTGCTGGGTGGCTCTAAACGCCGATATGCTAGCGTTGGAGATGTTATTGTTGTTTCCGTTAAGGAGGCGCTTCCCAATTCAAAGATTCGCAAGGGGGAGGTGCACAAAGCGGTGGTTGTTCGCACGTGCAAGGAGATTACGCGACCCGATGGTTCTTATATACGTTTTGATTGCAATTCCGCAGTGTTGATTAATAACCAAAAGGAATTGATAGGAAATAGAATTTTTGGGCCGGTTGCTAGAGAGTTACGGGCGAAGAATTTTATGAAAATTATTTCGTTAGCACCAGAGGTGCTCTAAGTAGAATCGGGTGTGAGTGAGTATGGCTAGGAAGAAGATTTCAAAAGAGAAGATTTCAAAAGAATTGTCTACTAAATTGCGAAAAGGGGACCCGGTAATGATCATTGCTGGTGGTAATTCGCAAAAGGGTAAAATAATAAAAGGTGAAACGGGGAAGGTATTGAAGTTTTTACCTAAAAAGAATCGAGTTGTCGTGGAGGGGCTAAACATTGTCAAGCGACACAAAAAAGCACAGTCGGCTAATGATTCGTCTGGTATCATTGATAAAGAGGGCTCTGTGCATATATCCAATGTGATGTATTTTAACGAGGAGTTAAGTCGCCCAGTCAGGATAAAATTTCGTTTACTGGAGGATGCACGTAAGGTTCGCGGATATATTCACCCAACCACTGGGGAATTTGAACAGATTGACGTGTAGATATTAGGGTATTTGAGGGGCGTGCTGTTATGACTCGTTTGCAAGAAAAATATAAGTCCGAGATTTGTAAGAATCTCAGGGAGAAATTTGGCTATACCAATGTTCATCAGATTCCGCGTTTAGCTAAAGTTGTGCTAAACATGGGAGTTGGTGAGGCCGTGAATAATGCAAAAGCGATTGATGCCGCTGTACAAGATTTGACAATGATTGCCGGTCAAAAACCTGTTATTCGCAAGGCTAGGAAGTCTATTGCGAATTTCAAATTACGAGAGGGTATGCCGATTGGAGCGTCTGTCACATTGCGTAGAGCTAAGATGTTGGAGTTTACCGATCGTTTAGTGAATATAGTTCTTCCGCGAGTGCGCGACTTTCGTGGGATACCTAAAACTTCCTTCGATGGTCGCGGTAATTACAGTCTTGGCTTAGCTGAGCAGATTGTATTTCCAGAGATTGATTTAGATAAGACACAGTTACGCGGGCTTAATATTACGTTTGTTACTACTGCAAATAACGACGAAGAGGGCAGGGAACTGCTGAAAAACTTTGGTTTTCCTTTTCGGCGGTAGTGCTTTTATTTTAGTGAGATAGTAAAAAAATGGCGAAGAAATCCTTAATCGCAAAGGCGAAACGCACACCGAAATTTAAGGTGAGGAAATACCACAGATGCGAATTATGCGGGCGGCCACGAGGTTATTACCGGAGATTTAAGTTATGCCGTCTTTGTTTTCGCCAAAGGGCTTTGCGCGGTGAGGTTCCTGGAGTGACCAAGGCGAGCTGGTAGTTTTCGATGACGAGAGTGGCATAAAGGAATTTTTTTTGCGTTTGTGAGCTGTATTTTTTTAGTGGTAACAAGAGAGAGCAAGGCATGGTAACAGATCCGATAGCGAATTTATTGACTCACATTAGAAATGCGAGTTTGGCAGGACACAAGGAAACTCGAATCCCAGCTTCTAAGATGAAGGAACGGATACTGCAGGTTCTTGTAGATGAGGGGTATATTGCTAGCTTTGAACGAGTTGATGAGGATGGAACCTGTAAGTCTGCTCTGAAGATTGTCTTGCGCTATATTCCAACATTAGGAATGCCAGTTATTAAAGAAATTAAGCGTGTTAGTCGCCCAGGTAGGCGAGTTTATGTCGGAAAGGATAAAATTCCAGACGTAAGAGGTGGTCTAGGTGTTATAGTCGTTTCTACTTCGACAGGGTTGTTGAGTGATCGAGAAGCTCGCAAGCAGGGATTGGGTGGCGAATTAATTTGCAGCGTATTTTAAGTTAATAGGTCGAGGGTTTAGGAAAATGTCGCGAATTGGAAGACAGCCGATTGAATTGCCGCAAGGGGTGAAGGCTCACATCGCAGGACAACTTGTGCAGATTGAGGGCCCGAAGGGTAAGCTCGAACGAGAAGTTCGGCCTGAAATAGAAGTCCAGTTGCAGGATGGCAAGCTGTTGTTGTCAAATTCTGAAGAAACAAGTTCTTCAAAAGCTTTTCATGGTCTAGAAAGGGCTCTTTTGAATAACATGGCTGTAGGGGTTTCTAAAGGCTTCGAGAAGCAGTTGCATCTAATAGGTGTTGGTTATCGTGCTGAAGTGAAAGGAAGCGATTTGGAACTAGGGCTTGGATTTTCTCATCCGGTTACAGTTGCTATACCTGAGGGGCTTAAAGGTTCAGTTTTGAAAGAAGGGCGGGAGATTTTTGTAAAGCTCGAAGGAGCGGACAAACAGCTTGTCGGTCAGGTTGCGGCTAAGATTAGGAAACTTCGTCCACCGGAGCCATATAAGGGCAAAGGAATTAGGTATAGGGATGAGGTTGTCAAGAGGAAGGCTGGCAAGGCTGGCAAGAAGTAAGAATCGGGTGAATTAATGAACAAAGCAGCACAAGAACGATTAATTAGGCGAAAGCGTTGCCAAAAGCGAGTTCGTAAGAAAATCAAAGGATCTGATAGTAGGCCTAGATTGTGCGTGTTTCGCAGCTCGCGCTATACTTATGCGCAATTAATATCAGACGAGTCTGCAAAGGTTTTTGTCGCTGCATCAACTAAGTCAGTTGCTGCGCAGGGCAAGAGTGCTCGCTCTGTTGAGGGAGCTAAGGAGTTAGGGCAGAGGATTGCTGAGCTTGCAAAGGAAAAGGACATTAAGAACATCGTGTTCGACCGAAATGGATATGTGTTTCACGGTCGGGTTGCCGCGGTAGCTGAAGGAGCGAGGGAAGCAGGTCTCGAGCTGTAGTAAATAAGAGGGCTGAACTGAAAGTGTTTTGTAGAGAACAGGGGTTACATGGGATCTAAGTATTCAAGGCCACAACATCGCAAAGTAAGTGCTGCTGATTGCGGGGAGCTTACTGACAAAGTTGTATTTATTAATAGGGTCGCCAAAGTTGTAAAGGGTGGTCGGCGATTTAGTTTTAGTGCTTTAGTTGTTGTTGGTGATGAGCATGGGCATGTTGGCTATGGTCTTGGAAAGGCCAAAGAGGTTCCAGATGCAATCAGAAAGGGTGGAGAGGCTGCGCGTAAGAGTTTGATAAGCATACCACTGGTTGATAGGACTATTCCATTCGAAGTAATTGGGGAAAGTGGTTCGGCTCGAGTGTTGTTGAAGCCAGCTTCTCCAGGAACAGGTGTTATTGCGGGTAGTGCTGCAAGGAGTGTTCTGGAGCGAGTGGGAGTACATGACATCTTAACAAAGTCATTTAGATCTCAGAATCCACACAATGTTCTTGCAGCAGTGTTTGACGGGCTACTTCAGCTTGAATCTCCTGAGGAGGTTGCCTCTCGTCGTGGGAAGGTGCTTGAAGATTTCTCTTATAGCCCATTTGGTTAGGCACTTGTCGTTTGAGACTAACAGGAAGTTTTAAGTAGGGGATTTTGAGCATGGCCGAAAAACGCGTTACAATTATCCAAACTAGGAGTGCCATTAGGCGCAAGCAAGGGCAAAAAGATACTTTGAAGTGTCTTGGGCTTGGGCGTATTGGCAGGGATGTGCAACATTCATTAACTCCGGAAATTGCGGGTATGCTTAGGAAAGTAGGCCATCTCGTTAGCGTAAAGGAAGCTGATAATAATGGGCAATGAAGAAGGTTTCTCACTTTCGAATTTATCGCCGTCTCCGCGTTCAAGAAAGCCTCGCAAGAGGCTAGGAATAGGAGAAGGGTCTGGTAGTGGAAAGACTTGTGGTAAGGGGCAGAAAGGCCAGAAGAGTCGTACTGGTAACAATATTCCCACTGGCTTTGAAGGTGGCCAAATGCCTCTTCAGCGTCGTTTGCCTAAAGTCGGGTTTACCTCTCGTAAGCGCGTTCGAGGTGTGAATGTGTATAGCCTGGTGCCACTAGCAAAATTAGCTGAATTGGGGCCAGAAGTAGGAGATGTGACCCTTGATTTCTTGGTGGCACAGGGTCTGCTGCGTAAGTCAGATAGCCGAGTAAAAATAACTGGTGGTGTGCAGCTCTCAAACAAGTTTAGCGTGGAGGCACATGCTTTTACGAAATCTGCAAAAGCAGAGATTGAACGAGTTGGTGGAGAAGCGCGGGTAGTTCGGTAAAACCATATAGCAAGAGGCTATCGTATGATCGGCGGATTTCAGGATGCTGCTAAAATACCCGAGCTTCGACGCCGGGTATTTTTTACACTGGGAATGCTAATAGTGTATCGCGTAGGTGTGTTTGTTCCAACTCCTGGAATCGACAGCGAGCAACTCAGTAACTTATTTCAACGAGCTTCGGGAACATTGTTTGGTTTGGCCAATATGTTTTCTGGAGGAGCGTTAGAGAACTTTTCAGTTTTTGCGCTGGGCATCATGCCTTACATCAGCATGTCAATTATCATGCAATTAATGCAGACTAGTATTCCTCATCTTGAAGCTCTTAGTAAGGAAGGAGAGCAAGGAAGACGTGTCATTACACGATATACGCGAATTGGCACTGTAGCACTCGCAATGGTGCAGAGCATGATGATTAGTATTGGGCTTGAGAGTCAGGGGGTTGTTGCGGAGCCGGGATGGAAGTTTCGAATTATCACTATGTGTACTCTAACGGCCGGTACCGCGTTTATTATGTGGTTGGGAGAGCAAATTACAGAACGTGGTATAGGAAACGGAATCAGTCTGATTATAACCGCTGGTATTATTGCTAGAATGCCGTCTGTGATGATTGGTACCCTTGCCCTTACCAAGAGTGGAGAGCTAAGCCCGCTGTCTATGTTACTGCTACTAGCTTTTGCTGTGGTGACCGTTGCTTTTATTGTTTATGTCGAGCGGACGCAACGTCGAATTCCAGTTCAGTATCCTAAACGCGCGATGGGGCGTCGTATGGTTCAGGCAACAACTCAGCACTTGCCACTTAAGCTAAATACTGCCGGTGTTATTCCCCCTATCTTTGCATCCTCGCTGCTTATTGTGCCTGCTACCATTGCTCAGTTTAGCAATTCCGACTGGTTAAAGGGAGTTTCCGGGTTTCTTACCCCGGCTACATTTGGGTATGAGGTAGTATTTGCTTTACTGATCATCTTTTTTTGCTATTTCTATACGGCTATTGTATTTGATCCTGAAAAGATTGCTGAGAATCTTAAGAAGAATGGTGGCTTTATTCCTACTGTTCGTCCAGGAAAAGAGACTTCAGAGTTTATTTACAAGGTGCTAAATCGTCTCACCCTTTGGGGGTCTTTGTACGTATGTGCTATTTGTATTATTCCGACTGTTTTCTACACGGAAATGGGCGCACAGTCATTCAGCTATTTTTTTGGTGGAACGGCAGTATTGATTGTAGTTGGTGTGACACTTGATACTGTATCTCAAATGGAGTCGCATATCGTTGCCCGCAATTATGAAGGATTTATGAGTAAGAGTCCTGGCAAGATGCGTGGAGGGGTGGCATCACGGGGGCGCTTGATACAGAGATGAGCGAGAAAAGAGAATTTATATTGCTTGGTCCTCCTGGAGCGGGAAAAGGTACTCAAGCTATGCTAATGTCTAAGAAATTTTCGCTTGCGCACATTAGTACAGGTGAGATGTTACGCAATGCGGTGAGTGCTGGAGCTGAGCTTGGACGGCGTGTCTCTTCAATAATTGATAGCGGTGAGCTTGTGCCAGATGAGCTCATGATCGAGTTAATAAGAGAGAGGATCAAAGAAGCTGATTGTGAGAAAGGTTACATTTTGGATGGGTTCCCGAGGACAGTGAAACAAGCTGAGGCTTTGGGGCTTATATTCGAAGAATCTCAAGAAGAGTTGCCAAAGGTACTGTTTTTTGACGTGGATTGTGCTAGTTTGGGCGCTAGGTTAGAGCATCGGAGAGCCTCTGAGTCTCGCAAAGATGACGTCTCGGAGGTTCAGCAGGAACGCTTGCGCGTTTATCGAGAGAATACGGCCCCTCTGATTGAGTTTTATGAGAAGCTGGGTTTGCTGTGTCGTGTGAGCGGTGAGGGCACGATTGAAGATGTGCAGTCTCGAGTAGAGGATATCGTGGCGAATTTGTGATGTCAGTGATGCTGAAAACGAAGTCCGACATCGACATAATGCGTCGCGCTAATTTGATAGTGTTTGAGGTTCTCCGTGAGTTGTCATCTATGGTTGTTCCGGGAGTAACAACGAATGCTTTGAACGCTAAGGCCATAGAGATGACGAAGGACGCGGATGCAAAAGCAGCGTTTCTCGGTTATCCTGCAGCTGCAAAAGGTGTAAAACCTTTTCCTGCTGTGATATGTGCTTCGGTGAATGAGTGTATTGTTCACGGTATTCCCAATGATGTCCCCCTTAAGGGAGGTGACATTTTGAGTATAGATTATGGTTGTTGTTACGAGGGATTTTACGGAGACTCTGCTGTAACGCTACCAGTCGGAGATATTACAGATGAGGTGCAGAGGCTTCTTTCTGTTACTTCCGAGTCTTTGGATGATGCTATATTACAGTGTTATGCTGGTAAGCGTATCGGTGATATTTCGCAAGCGGTGCAGAGTCGAGTGGAGAAGGATGGCTTTAATGTTGTTCGAGAGTTTGTCGGTCATGGCATAGGTCGAGAAATGCACGAACCGCCTCATGTGCCTAACTATGGAAAAAAGGCGACTGGAGGGCTGCTTAAGGCAGGAATGGTGCTTGCGATTGAACCAATGGTAACCGTTGGTTCTCCTGAGGCTGCTGTATTGGATGACGGGTGGTCGGCTGTAACGAGAGATGGAAAGTTAGCGGCGCATTTTGAGCATTCAATAGCAATTACAGATGGAGAACCTGTTGTTTTAAGTCGGCCGTAGTTTGGATTTTTTGTCAGAGAGGGTATTTCGGTGAAGGTAAGAGCTTCAGTAAAGAAAATGTGTGAGTATTGCAGAGTTGTCAAGCGCCGTGGCGTGGTTTATGTGATTTGTAGCCGTAGTGCTAGGCATAAACAGCGCCAGGGATGAGAGTGCTTAGTAAGACCTATTGGCTGTCGACTTGAGCACTGACTAGAGAATGAGACAAGGAGTAAGATTGTTATGGCGCGTATAGCCGGTATTGATTTACCGCGACACAAGAGAGTTGAGGTTGCACTCACCTATATAGTTGGGATAGGGCGAACAACTTCTAGCAAAGTTTTATCTGAGGTTGGCATCGAGCCGAGCACGAGGGCGGATGCGTTAACTGAGGAGCAGCTTGCCAAAATCCGCAAGGTTATTGAGGCCAAGTATCCTGTTGAAGGTGACGTTAGACGAGAGACCATGGCGAATATTAAGCGGCTAATGGACTTGGGAGCTTATCGAGGGCTTCGGCATCGACGTGGACTGCCTGTTCGAGGGCAACGAACTAGTACAAACGCTCGTACTAGAAAAGGACCAAAAGGTAAGCAGATTGCAGGTAAGAAGAAAGTGGGTAAGAAATAACTAGAGTCCTGGGTATTACTCAAAAAATGTTAGGACTATGGCCGCCCCTGATTGGTGGCAGTATTTTGTAGGAATGTTATGGCAGAAAAGAAAGCAGTTAAGAAGCGTAAGGTAAAAGTTAAAAAGAAAAACGTGCCGGTTGGCATAGCGCATATACATGCGACGTTTAATAATACAATCGTTACTCTTACGGATTTGACTGGGAATGTAGTGAGCTGGTCTAGTGCGGGGTGCCATGGATTTAAAGGCTCTCGGAAGTCAACGCCGTTTGCTGCGCAAATTACTGCTTCGGCTGCGGCAAAGGGTGCCATTGAGCACGGAATGCGAACAGCTCAAGTTTGTCTCAAAGGTCCAGGCACAGGTCGGGAATCCGCGTTGAGAGCGCTTCAGTCAGCTGGATTGGTGGTTAGTTCTATTAGCGACGTAACGCCTGTTCCTCATAATGGTTGTCGTCCACCAAAACGTCGTAGAGTGTAGGTAAAGTAAAGAGAGTAAGAGTGAAATGTTTATGTTGATTAGTTTAGTTAGTCTTTTTGGGAGGTTCGGTAACTGATGGGTTGCTACACCGGTGCAGTTTGTCGTTTGTGTCGTCGAGAGGGCGAGAAGTTGTTTCTTAAGGGAAATCGTTGCTATTCCAATAAGTGCGCGATGGAACGTAGAGACACGCCACCAGGGGTTCACTCGCGAGCGAGGGGGCGATTTTCTGAGTATAGGCTTCAGTTAAGAGAGAAACAGAAGGTCAAGCGTATGTATGGTCTGCTTGAGAAGCAGTTCCGATCGACCTTTTTTGAAGCAGAGAAGCTCAAGGGCGTAACAGGAGAGAACCTTCTTGTATTACTTGAGCAGCGGCTGGATAATATGGTTTATCGAGCTGGTTTTGCTTCATCTCGGCGTGAGGGGAGGCAGTATGTTAGTCATGGGCATTTTCTTGTTAATGGGAAGCCGGTTAACATTCCTTCTTATCGGACTAAGACAGGAGATGTCATTGAAATTGCGGAATCGAGCAAGAAGGTTGCTAGAATTAACGAATCTCTTGCGTCAGTAGATGGTCGTCGTGTTCCTGAGTGGCTTGAGTTGGACAAGGGTAATTTTAAAGTTTCGATTAGAAATTTGCCAGCTCGAGAACAACTTACTCATCCTATGAATGAACAATTGATTGTTGAATTGTATTCTAAATAGATAAATAGAGTTTTCTTTGTAGGGGGGAGTAAAGAACTTAACTTACTTCCCATGAAATTGTGAAATCGTTGGCGTGTCAATAGGTGATGAAATATGCAACGCAATATTATTAAAGAGTTGATTAAACCACGTAGGGTGGATTTTGAAAAATCTACCGATGACTATGGCAAGTTTGTAGTTGAGCCGCTTGAAAGGGGTTTTGGGACGACTATTGGAAATAGTTTGCGTCGTCTTTTGCTGTCCTCTCTGCCTGGGTCCGCTATTACTTCTGTTCGTGTCGAAGGGGTTAAACATGAGTTTTCAACTATACCCGGTTGTATTGAGGATGTTACAGAAATAGTTCTTAACCTTAAGCAGGTTGTTCTTGAGCTAGCTGATAAGGATAATGTCGAGTTGCGTATAGAGGCGAAGGGTCCATGTGAAGTTAGAGCTTCGATGATAAATGGAGATGCCGGTGTTCGTGTCGTCAATCCGGATTTGCACATAGCTTCCTTGAGTTCTGACAGCTCGATGGTTATGGACCTTACGGCTAAAATTGGGCGTGGTTATGTTGTTGCCGAAGCTAACAAAGAAGAGAGTGCTCCGGTTGGTACAATAGCTATTGATGCACTTTATTCGCCGGTAAAGAAAGTTAATTTTGTCGTAACCGGCGCTCGTGTAGGTCAACGCACTGATTATGATAAACTTACCTTAGAAATTTGGACCGACGGAAGTGTTACGCCTGAAGATGCCATTCAAGGAGCGGCTTATATCCTTCGTGATCAGTTAGGTGTGTTTGTTGGCGTAGAAGAAATTGTTGAGGAGCCTGAAACAGCTGAAGTTGAGGAGAAGCCGCGGTTTAATGAGAATTTATTTCGTCGAATCGATGAGCTTGAGCTAAGTGTTAGATCTGCAAATTGTTTGGAAAACTCGGATATAAAGTATATCGGAGAGCTCGTTCAGAAGACTGAGGCTGAGATGCTTAGGACTAAAAACTTTGGACGCAAGTCGCTGAGTGAAATTAAGGTGATTTTAGGTGAAATGAGCCTTAATCTTGGAATAAAGCTCGACAATTTTCCGATGCGAGAAGTGTTAGATAAGACGACAGAAAACACGTCTGGGCCTCTGGGCGTTTCGTAGTTTTGTAGAAGTTGGCATAAACGCAACAACAGCAGGTGGCGAAGTGAATCATAGAAAGACATTTAGGAAGCTTAGTAGGACTCCAGCTCATCGGCGGGCGCTATTTAGGAATCTCGCGACTGGTTTGATTTTGCATGATCGTATTGAGACTACCTTGCCTAAAGCAAAAGAGCTTAAGCGAATTGCGGATAAATTGGTTACCCTAGGTAAGAAGGATACTCTTAGTGCTCGCAGGCAAGCGCTTGGGTTTCTTATGCCCGTTGGTAGACGTGAGGAAGGTAGCAAGCAGAAGGATACAGCCGTTCATAAGCTTTTTACAGAGATTGCTCCTAAATTTAGTGAGCGCAATGGTGGTTATACTCGTGTTGTTCGAGGGCGCAAGAGTCCTGTTGGAAAGCGAGTGGATGGTCGTCGCCCAGGGGACAATGCACAGATGGCCATTATAGAATTTGTTCAAGAAGAAGTTGCTTCTAAGTCTCCAAAGCGCAAAAGGCGTGTTGCGAAGATGGTAGATGAGGGTAGTTCCGATTCCCAAAGTGGAATAAGTGAGGCAGGAACAGTAGATGAAGCTGCTTGATGGCAAAAAAGGTCTAATTCTGGGCGTTGCTAATCAGCGAAGTATTGCTTGGGGCATTGCTGAACGCTGTGCAGAGCAAGGTGCGAGTTTAGCGTTTACGTATCTTAATGAGGCACTTGAAAAAAGAGTGCGTCCTCTCGCAACGGCGGTTGGAGCTGAATTGATACTGCCATGTGATGTGCAGAAAGATGAAGATATTGACGCCATGTATGCTGAAATTAAGTCAGCGTGGGGCGAATTAGATTTTGTTATACATTCAGTCGCGTATGCTAATGGAGAGGACCTTAAGGGGCCATTCTCTCAAACTAGTCGCAAAGGATTTCAGCTTGCGATGGATGTAAGTGCTTTTTCACTGCTGGCGATTACTCGTGGCGCATTACCGTTATTGAAGCCGGGTAGCTCTGTTTTAGCTATGACTTATCTAGGAGCAGAGAAGGTTGTTCCTAAATACAAAGTTATGGGTGTTGCAAAGGCAGCGCTTGAAGCTTGTGTGAGAGAACTAGCCGTTGAATTAGGTGAGGCTGGTATTCGGGTAAATGCGATATCTGCTGGCCCTATTCGGACATTAGCGGCTAGTGGTATCTCGGACTTTCGTTCTCTAGTTTCAGCGTTTCAATCTAGGGCACCTCTAGGGCGTATGACTACAATTGAGGATGTTGGTGGTGTCGCTGTGTACCTTGCAAGTGAATTAGCGTCAGCTGTCACTGGAGAGATCCATTATGTAGATTGTGGGTTTAACGTAACAGCTGCATGAAATCAGAAAGCAAGAAAGCCGTTGCAATTATTGTTGGTGGTGGACCTGCTCCGGGTATTAACGGTGTGATTAGTGCCGCTACGATTGAAGCTATCAATCGTGGGCACAAAGTATATGGCGCGAATCGGGGATTTTTTCATTTGGTTTCAGGGGATTCTAGTTGCCTTTGTGAGTTAACAATCTCTGATGTTTCTAGAATTGATAGAGATGGGGGGTCCGTTCTAGGAACTTCCCGAGCGAATCCACGGAAATCTAAAGAAGCGCTTAATAATGTAGTGAATGCTCTTCGTTCGTTTGGCGTTGGTTATCTTGTTACTATAGGAGGAGATGACACGGCCAGTAGTGCTGCCGCTATAGCTGATATCTGCAGGGGGGAAATAGCTGTTGGACATGTGCCAAAGACGATTGATAACGATCTTCCCCTTCCGGAGCAAGCCAGTACTTTTGGTTTTCAGTCTGCGCGAGAAGTTGGAACTGAGATTGTTGAGACGTTGATGTGTGATGCTAAAACTACTGGCAGATGGTACCTTGTGGTTGCCATGGGTAGAAAAGCTGGGCATTTGGCTCTTGGTATAGGTATTTCCTCTGGTGCTACTCTTACGCTTATTCCTGAAGATTTTGGTAATCGAAAAATTCCAATTTCACTTCTGGTCGATATGATAGTTGGTTCAGCACTTAAGAGGCTTGCTGCTGGGCGTTCTTATGGTGTTGTCGTGTTAGCTGAGGGGCTAACAGAGTTATTAGAGGTTGACTCGCTGCCTGAGTTAGGGAGTGTAGAGAGAGATCCATATGGAAATATCCGATATGCTGAAGTTGATTTTGGTGGCATCCTGCGCAAACGGGTGAGGGGACGTCTGAAGGAACTTGGCATAGAGCTAGTAGTGATTGATAAGAATGTTGGCTATGAACTTCGTTGCAGACCGCCCATTCCGTTCGATCGAGAATATACTAGAGAGCTAGGATTCGGAGTTATTGACTTTTTGCTCACAGGTGGGAGTGGAGCTATGATAACTCGACGCTCAAATGAGCTTGCACCTTTGCCATTTGAAGAGATGATTGATGTTGATACCGGCAAAGCAAAGGTGCGTCTTGTCGATACAAACTCAATCAATTACCAGGTTGCGAACAAGTATATGATTCGTCTTACGTTCGACGATCTTAATGATGCGGCGTTAGTCGATAAAATGGCCTCATTGACTACTTTGTCTGCTTCTGAATTTCGAAGTCGATTTAAGGCAGTGCTTTCAAGGCATGCTACATATCCGGAACAATTCGACGTTGCTTAAGTTTCAAGGGGAGGCCCTCTAAGATGGAAGCAAGCACCGATAATTTTCGACACACGATTGAGGAACTGATTCGCATTGGTTCTGAAGTAGCGAAAGCTGGACAATCTGTAGAAATTGAAGTGTTGGTGCAGAAGGTCACTATATATCTCGATAAGTTTGAGCTATGGCAGCAGTCTTTTGGACAGAGCAATCCATTGGCTGATATTAGTGATGAAGCTCAAAGGCAAGAGCTTCGCTCTCTTGTGGAGCAGTTGGGTGCTCAGCACCAGAAAATACTAGAAATAGTTAACTCGCATAAGGTATTAGTTGCGAGCGAAATGGGCAATTTGCATCGTCGCGGCAAGGCGCTTAAGTCATACTTGGACAAATACCCCTCACGTGTAACAATCGCCGGAAAGCGAACTGGATAGAGAAAGACATTTCATCTAACACCGCGCAGCTGATTAGCGACTGTTTCGATAAGAATTCCCTTGTTGTTTGTCTCTATCGTGTGCTAATAAGCATAGTTCTCTGTTAAATTTCACTCAGTTAGGAGCATACGGGAGATATTTATGGGTCGGCTTTTTGGCATCGTAGTTGTTGCGTTTAGTTGTCTTTGTTTCTCTGTTTATTTGCTTGTAATGAATAACAAAGAAAGCAATTCTGTGTCCGTAAGTGCAATTGAGAAAGAGTGTCTTCGGCATGTATCTGATGGTTTGCCAGTAGCGGTGAAGCAACTTGTTAATGTTGTTAGTGAAGCGTCGTTGCGCTATGGGCTTGAAAGTGAGCTTGTGTTTGCTGTGATGACTGCCGAGTCTCGATGTGTGGTGGATGCACGTTCTCAGGCGGGGGCTGTGGGTTTAATGCAGCTTATGCCAAAAACAGCTCGATGGCTTGGGGTGCGCAATCTACTCTCAGTTGAGGAAAATGTTTTTGCTGGTGCAAAGTATCTTTCATATCTTCTCGATAAGTTTGATGGGGATATCCAATTGACACTTGCTGCCTATAACGCTGGACCTTATACAGTTAAGCAGTATGGTGGTGTTCCGCCGTATAGGGAAACTCGAGCGTATGTTCATAAGGTGTTGCGGTATTATGAACGATTTCATGCTGATGTCGATTATCAGTTGTTACTGAGTGCGGTGTAGATTTACGTGTCCTAATGGCTAGATCGTTTGATGTTCCGTCCTTCTATCGCTCTGATGGTATAACAGCGATTAAGCGCTATCGTCAGAGGATGGATCCGCGAAAAAAAGATCTAAGCCCTACTATTCTAGACTTTGGCGCAGTGCGATTTAAGATAGCTCGTCACTTTGGTTTTTGTTTTGGCGTAGAAAACGCAATTGAGATTGCCTATAGAGCACTCGACGAAAATCCAGGTAAGCGTTTATTTCTACTGAGTGAAATGATTCACAATCCTCAGGTTAATGCGGACTTACAGGCTCGGGGCGTTCGATTTCTTAGAGGCGCAGAGAGCGAATTGGAATATGATTTCTCTACTCTTAAGCCGGATGACATCGTTATAGTTCCAGCATTTGGAACGACTGTTGAACTTCAAGATAGGCTCAAATCTGTTGGCATTGACCCGTATTATTACGACACAACTTGTCCTTTTGTAAAAAAGGTTTGGAAACGTTCCGCTGAGCTTGGAACTCAAAGGTATACGGTTGTTGTTCATGGAAAGCGAACTCATGAGGAGACTAGAGCGACATTCTCTCACAGTAAAGAGAGAGCACCAACGATAGTAATACTGGATTTAGACGATGCTGATTTTATCGTTTGTTTTATGAAAGGGAAGGTCACATTAGAGGAGTTCAATCTTAGATTTGCGTCGAGCATGTCTGAGGGGTTTGATCCGACAGAGCATTTTAAAAAGATTGGAGTTGTGAATCAGACTACAATGCTTGCGGAGGAAACAAAGGCAATTGCTAAACTATTGAGAAATGCAATGTGTGAGATTTACGGCCCGGAAAACATTAATGAACATTTTGCTGACACACGGGATACGCTCTGCTATGCGACCAATGAAAATCAAAAAAGCACGAAGCAATTAATCGAAGCAGGTGCGGATTTAGCAGTTGTAGTTGGAGGTTATAACAGTTCGAACACGTCGCATCTGGTAGAGTTGTGTCAGGAGAGGCTGCCGACATTTTATATCAAAGATGCAGGTGAAATAATTGACCGCAATGAAATTAAACATTTTAATCTAGAATCTCGTCTGGTGATTAAAAGTCATAACTGGCTCTTTGACAAAGAGCCAACGAACATTGCTCTTACGTCTGGTGCAAGCTGTCCGGATCGAACCGTAAGTGAAGTTCTACATAAAATCGTTGCTTTGTTTGATAACGCGTTATCCTATGAGCAAACGTTTGCTCCTTACTTATACCCGTAGACATAAGGCAACCGCGTTCTAAATCTTCAGTTTTTCAGTGAGTTTTACGACGACGACGAGGTGTCCAAGTTGCCTATATAGCGACTTCGTACACTTTTGACTTTCTCAATGGAATCAAGTTCCTGTTCTTTGATTGGTTCGGGGCTTTTATGACTGTTGCTGTTAGTGCTAGCATTGACAAGTCGGCGTAGGGGATTGTGCATGGGGGGGTAGCTGTACCTAGTATGGCTTTCGACGTGTTTAGCTATGGCCGATAAAGGCTCACGAACTGTTATATCGATATAGCTTCCAAGTGCGTCTACTATGGTGTCCACCACAACTGACATGGGTTTTTGTCCTCTTTGCAACTGTTGTTATTACTTACCCAACCTAAGGAAAAACCTGGCTATTGAAGGAAGTGTTTATTCACATTTTGTTTTTGCGAACGTTGTATTATAAGTGTAGATTCTAGCAGCTATTCCGAACTAAGTAAAGGCGCTCTGGGGGAATGTTTGCATTGCTGGCAGAAAAAGTGTGTTAAATCAGTGGGTTAGCGGTGCAGGTGTGGCATAAAAAAAGTGCTGGTATAATCAAGACTCGCACTGATTTGCCGCAGTAAGTTGTAGGTTTAAGATACGCATATTTGGAGGATTATATGGCTTTTATTGGTTCATCGCGCAAGAAATTACCACCTGTTGATATTGAGCATGGTTTCTCCCTTGGACTTAAGCCGCAGGAGTGGGACAGTATTCTTGATGCGCTGGGGCGAGAACCTAATGAGATAGAGTGTGCTGTTTTTGCTCGGCTTTGGTCAGAGTCTTACTCTTATCGCAGTGCTGCGGCAATGTTGTCTACGATTGCTCGTGAAGGTAGCCAGGTCATAGATATGCCTAATGGCATTAGAGCTGGTGTAGTTGATATAGGAGATGATGAGGTAGTAGTCGTTCGCTTTGACCATAGTAACTTACAGGGGAATAGAAGCCCATATTATGGAGTTCAGTCTAGTGCTGGTTCGGTGATAGCGGAACTTGTGGGGATTGGAGCATCTCCTGTCGCAATTGTGAACCTTTTGCGTTTTGGTAATGCAGAATCAATTGAGAATCAAGTTGCTTTTCAAAATGCCGTTGAGGGAATAGGTGTTTTTGGCAATACCTTTGGCGCACCGATTGTTGGTGGGGATTTATATTTTCACAAACGATACGACACGAATTTTATTTTCAATACTTGTGCAATTGGCGTTGTAGCAAAAGACAAAATATTTAGAGGCACCACCACTACCGTTGGGAGTTCAGTGCTCTACATTGGAGCTGACACTGGTTCTGATGGGCTTGTTCTGAAAAGTAGTGAAGCTACGGAAATCTATGACGAAGAAAATACTCCTATAGAAAAGAGGGCAATAAAATTTTGTGTCAGTGACCCTTTTTTCCAAAGACGACTGTTTGAGGCATGTCGAGAGTGTATGGATACTGGTTTGTTGTCAGAACTCATCGCTGTAGGGGTAGGTGGCCTGGGGGCATCTATTCTTGAATGTGCTAGAAAAATAGATGAAGGCATCAGATTTGACGTGGATTTAGTGCCTCTTAGAGTTGATGATATGCCACCGGCGGATGTTTTGTTAAGTGAATCATGTGAACGTGTCGTGGCCGTTTGTGAAAAAGCAAAGCATCGGGAAGTCTCCGAATTGTTTCATAAGCATGGTTTATCTGTAACTCGAGTTGGTGAGGTGCTTGATTCGGATGACGTAGAATTTTCAGTTAATCGTCATATTGTTGCCAATATTCCATTTCGTTTCGCTATGGAGAGTATTGGCGTAGACAAAACGTTGGAGCTGTCTAAATTTCCACCTATGTTACGTAAACAATCTTATCGTGATGCCACAGATGCGGCGCTAAAGGGCAAGAAGAAAAAGCGAACACAAAAAAACGACGAGTGGGCAGTTGTTCGCAATGCTCCTATGCTTAAGCGGGATGCTGAGAGTGAGGGAGTTGTCGATATCCCTGAGAATTTAGAAGACGTTTGGGTGGATCTGTTAGCGAGTTCTAATCTGTGTTCTAGGCGATTGGTTTCAGGGCAGTTCGACCAATCATTAGGGACAGATACAGTCATCAAGGCAGGAGGAGATGCCGCTGTTATTAGATTGAGAGCTTCGGATGGCCGAGCGACGCTAAAAGGTGTGGCTGTGTGTGTTGATTCGAATTCTCTTTATGGTGCCGAGGACGTCTATCTTGCGACTGTGTTGTCGGTTGCAGAGAATATGAGGAATTTGGCTGCAACGGGTGCGCGGCCTGTAGCTATTGCTCATTGTTTAAACTTTGGGGACCCTTCTACTCATAAAGATGCTGCTGATTTGGCCGAGGCTATTCGAGCTCTTCGGGATGCTAGTGACGCTTGGGGTGTGCCGGTCGTTTCGGATGGTGTTGATATGTTTAATGGTTCTTCTGCGCACCCTATCCTTCCAATTGCCTCGGTAGTTATGATTGGAATTATCGATGACGTAGGTAAAGCGTGTTCAAGTGGTTTTAAGGACAAAGAAAATTCTATCTTTTTGCTCGGAAAAACAAAAGACGAATTGGGGTGTAGTGAATACTTGTTTGCTCATCATCATCGCACGGTGGGGTCTCCTCCCGATATTGATTTTGAGAGTGAGAAACAAGTGTGTGAGTTGGTATGTGAGTTAATAGAACAAGGACTGCTTCAGTCTGCTCATGATGTTGCATCTGGTGGTTTCGCTGTAGCTTTTGCTGAGAGTTGTTTACTTAGGAGCAAGGCTATTGGTGCTTGTATTTCGCTAGATAGGACTATACCTGATGAGGACTTTCGCCCAGATGCGATGATGTTCAGTGAATCTTCGGGTCGATTCATTATTAGCTTTAAGAAAGAGAACGAAGAGCGTATACGTGAGTTGTGCAGCGAATCCGATATTGCCATTACGGGAGAGGGAACAGTCGGTGGTAAGTTAATTCAGCTAGAAGGTGCTGTTGATTTAGCCGTACCAGTTGCTACCGCAGAACGCCTCTGGTCAAATGGTCTCAATCACTTGCTAGGAATTAGCTCTGAGGAGTCTTACTGATTCTTCAGCAACACCCACACCCCTTCTCTATGCAGCTTCTAAAAACTCATCCAGTTGTGCTCTAGCGCGCTGGATGTCTTTTAATGTGGAAATTACCTCAGTGGGATTCGAAGAGCTGCCTAAGAGGGCGCGGGCAGCTACTATGGCTGATTCGAGTTCTTCTCTGGCTTTGCCTTTAAATCCAGCTCCATCAACGTCAAGCTTAAATTGTGTATCAAAAATGAAGCTCATTAGTTGATTTCTGGCCTCGCCCAGCTCATCTTTTTTGTCTGTCTTTTGATCGAATTGCTGGTTTTCCTTAAGCAATTCGTCAATTTCTTTATCGCTAAGTCCTGAGCCAGCCATGATTTCAACTGATTTTTCCTCGGAGGTATCGAGATCCTTAGCCGACACATTTAGGATTCCATCATCGTCGATATCAAAAGTTACCTCTATTTTGGGAACAGAGCGCGGCGCGGGTGGGATATTCATTAATTCAAAGCGACCGAGGGTCTTATTATCGGGCGCAAAATGACTTTCTCCCTGAAGAACGTGAATGCTAATTTGAGGCTGATTTGGGACCGATGTGGTAAATATTTCACTTGCAGAGGTTGGGACCTTAGTATTTCTGGGAATTATGGCTGTCATTTGTCCACCAGCCGTTTCAATGCCTAGGCTAAGGGATGTTACATCCAATAAGCTAACCCCTTTTACTAAGCCCCGCAGTAGTCCAGCTTGAATAGCAGCTCCAGTGGCTATCGCCTCATCGGCGTCTATAGATTCATTCGGTTCCTGTTCAAAAATTTTGAGACATGCTTTCTTGACTGCCGGCATTCTTGTCATTCCACCTACTAAAATGACTTCGTCAATTTTGTTCGGTGTTAGTTCGGCATCTTCCATAGCTTGGAGACATGGTTCCTCAAGTCTTTGTATGAGTGGGCGGGCAAGTTTTTCTAGTATTTTGCGATCTAGTACAACATTTAAGTGCTTAGGAGCATCAGTCGCACTTCCTTGAGATATGAATGGTATTGATACATCCACCTGTACCTTCTCTGAGAGAGCATGTTTTGCTTCCTTTGCTGCATCTTTAAGGCGTTGAAGTACCGATCGGTCTTCACTTAGATCTATTCCTTCGCTTCTTTTGAAGCTCTGCAGCAAGTAACTTACGATAGCATGATCAAAATCCTCACCACCGAGAAAGGTATCTCCGTTAGTAGATTTAACATCAAAAGTACCATTTTCGAGTGTTAATATAGTGATATCAAATGTGCCGCCACCGAGGTCAAAAACGGCAATGGTCTTGAGGCTGTCGTTACCTGCTTCGGTAGTTTCATTAATCCCATAGGCGAGTGCTGCCGCGGTTGGTTCGTTAACGATACGCAACACATCTATTCCAGCAATTTTCCCAGCATCTTTTGTCGCTTGGCGTTGAGAGTCATTAAAATGTGCTGGAACGGTTATTACTGCTTGGCGCACAGGCTCACCAAGATACTCTTCGGCAATGGATCTCATGTGAACGAGAATCTGTGATGAAACCTCCTCTGGGCTAGTAGGTTTGCCATCTATCTCTACCCAGGCATCATTATTGTCTGCGGGAACTAGTTTGTACGGTAATTTTTCATCCGCTTCCATTACCTGTTCGTTGTCGAACTTTCTTCCGATGAGACGTTTGACGGCAAAGATTGTGTTTAGTCTATTAGTCTCCATTTGACGGTAAGCTGGGTAGCCGACACGAGGTTCTTGAGTCGAGCTCATTGCGAATATGGATGGTGTCGTGCGATTGCCTTCGGGGTCTGGTATAACGACAGGGGTTCCGTCTTCTTCTACAAAAGCCACGCAAGAATTAGTAGTCCCTAAATCAATTCCAATTACTTTAGCCATTGAACCGTTTCTCCTAAACCTCAGTTCTCATTACTCTTATATAAAACTGCTAGGCGCTAAGCTCATCGCATCACGACTACAATGGTAGGGCCTAAATCCTATTATTATTGATTTTCGCTTCTGTGTAGCATTTAACTAAGACATAAAATCAGCTTTGCCCTGACATACACCCAATGGTATCTTGATTTACTCTTGGCATTTGTGTGTAATTAGGGATGAGTTTAGTGTAAGTTCTCTTTAATACTAAGAAAACATGTCTTAGTATACTCCATGAACGGATATCTCATTTTCGGCAGTGTATTAAAACGGAGTTTTCCCATGAATATTTATCGACCAGTGTTTTTGCTTAGTTGCATAGCTTTTCTTACAGTCTTTAGTTCCTGTGCTGCAAAAAACAAAATTGTAGCGTCTGATGATACGGCCTGTCTTATGAATAAGGATTGTAGGGATGGGTTTAGGTGTGTTTCTGGGTTTTGCGAAGACATTTATCATCCAAGGCGAAAAATAAAGAACTATTAAGGATGTTCAGCTTCCCGCAGTTATTGAACTCTTACCTATCTACTAGCTAGCATTAATTCAATGCTAGCTAATCTAAAGGCCAATTCTTCTAATGGCATAGAGATTGATATTGAGTAGGGGTAAACTAGGCCAAGCTTGGCTTCTATCGCAGATAATTGATCGATCATTTCAGGTTGAAGAATCTTTTCGAGATCCTTTTTGAGAATGGTTTCTTTTGTGATTCGAATATTAAGTAGCACACTCAAGCTTTCTTTATCGAGAGAAGCGAGTTTTTTATGCTCATCGTTAGAGGTAACGAAGATGCATTTCGTGGGTTTAACTGACTGAGGTAAAGGTTTTTTTGTCATTTTGACTTCGGTCGTAATAATGCTTCCAGATTTCGTATTTGCAATTACACTTACTAGGTTATCGTTTAGATAGTCCTTAGGTTTTAATATAACAGTTATGCGCCACGTGTCCTTTTCGGTAGGTTCAATGTGAACGGGCCGCATTTCTGCAGACGGCTTAGCCATTTGTTGCTTATTTTCTATTATTGCGTCTGAAATATCTACATCGCTAGTGGGTCCGTGTAATACGAGGCCGTACGCAGTTACGATAGGTGCCTTTGAATGAAGTTCAAAGACTATGTCACGTGTTGGGGAGAGGGTAGCAAATGGTTCTGCGCTTGCATTTAGCGATGTCCAGGTAAGTAGCATGAAAGGCAGAAGCAGGGTGTGGTATAGCGTTGATAGATGATGAATGGCGCGTGTTTTGGAAAAATTGATTGTGTCGTGCAATTTTATAACCATGTGAAAAAAATTAGTGGTCGAGGTCCATGATATTGTCAATGCTGTTTGTAATATATGTAAGTAAAGAAGTGTTGTTTTTGTGCTGTGTGATCTTCTCTACCAGTTCAGGGTGTTTTGTTGATTGCGAGTCGTCTAGTGATTTTTCAGCTGAAGCATTATCGCTACAGTCTAGAGTTATCTCAAAAACCTCGGATAACGTATGCAATCCCTTTGTGTTAACCACTTGGACTTGGTAGTACATTGATGAACTAGGTGTAGGAAGTTTGCCTTCAAAGGTTTTGCTGGAAGTTACCTTTCTCAGTGGTAATATGAGCAGTTTATTGTCGAGTGTAAGTATGAGCCTGATGCGTGAGATAGAAGTGTAGTTGTCAGGAGTGATACGGATATATGATAGAAGTCCTGGAGTTGCGCTGAGCGAAATTTCACTACTAAAATTTATTTTTGAGGAGGGGGTTCCTGTCGATATTTCGTTATTGTGAGCGTCTAGTTGGCTTTGTTCAGAAGCTATTGCGTCCCATTTGTTTGTAATCTCCGTGCTTTGAGAGGTTGCGAAGAGTGGGGAAATTAAAAACCAAATTAAAACTGAGTAAGCGCCAGTTCTATTTTTTCTATTTACCAAATAATCCACATTCCCTTTTGTCCTGAACCGTGTTCCTGGTAGTAGCCGCTAATGCGGGTATTGTCTATCACACTATTTTTTTCTATCCATAGCGATAGTTGTAGCCCGTTGCCATCAATCAGGACTTTCTCGTTTTGGCCCCAGGCGGAAGTGTCGATAATACGTGGTGTCCATCCTGGTATTCCAAGAGTCACGAGCATCTTGTCGCTATTTTCAAAGCGATTTATAGCCATTATAGTGTCTGATTGATTAGATAACAAGTTGTAAAGCATTCCCACTCGTGTTTGTTCAATGGCGCTTGCGGGGCTTGATAGAATATCGTTTTTTGTAGAGATAGAAGGTTTTGCAAATGCGCCTTTGCTGTTAGCTAATTCGAGATCTCCCAAAGCTAGTCCCGTGAAGATAATTATGAGTCCAGCCATGACAATAGCGGTTTTGGAATAAATGAAGCTTTTCCAGATAGGAAATGTTGGAGTAGGAGAGGTTGATAAAAAATGACCTTGTTCCTGAGGTTGAAACTCTTTGACTTCATGGCTTTCGGGACTTAGGGCTTGATCTAAATGATTTGGTTGCTCAGTCTGAGGATTGCTGTCGAGCAAATGGTCTTCTTTCTGCTCACTGGTGTTGTTAAGATTTGCTTCGCGAGTTTTTGAGATGAGTGTTTGATTGGTACTCAAATGATTGTTTTTGAAGTTGTAATAAGTGGAGGTTTCGGGCTTGGGGTCAGAATCTGGAATTTCTTGCAATACTGAGGAAGTGTTCTCATTGTTGCTTGTTAAGGACATGACGCAATTCTGAACACCATCTACTAGGAGGGGTTCTAATGCTTCGCGAAATTCTTTTGCTGTTTGAAAACGATTTTGTGGACTATGGCTCAATGATTTACAAATTAGAGTATCGAGTAGTGGGGGAATCTCTCGAATGTGTTTAGAAAATGGGGTTAGGTTACCTTTCATCTTGTTATTTACTTGTTCAGAGAAGGAAATGCCTTCAAAGGGAAGGTGTTTCGTTAAAAGAAAGTACATAGTGACGCCTAGCGAGTAGATATCTGTACTTTCATTATTCTGATGACCATCCATGTACTCAGGGGCAAGGTATTCAAAAGTGCCAATGCCGCGGTGTACATTTTCGTCTAATGGATTTTTCGTAGGCAGGTGAGCAATTCCGAAGTCAGCTACCTTAAGTGTGCCGTCAGATGACAACAATAGATTTTCAGGTTTAATGTCTCTGTGTATTATGCCAGTGCGGTGAATCGCTTCAAGGCCAGAAAGAGTTTGGCGAAGTAGTTGAGTTACTAGGTTGGGAGATAATGGTTCTGTGCTGCTGTTTAGTTTACATAGTAAATCGCCCTCTTGCGCGTATTCCATGGAGAGGTAACACAATTCACCTGTCGCCATGTAGTCATTCAATCGTATGACATTTTTGTTGCGAGCCGAAAGCATTGCAATGGCTTCGCGTTTCATCCTTTCTAAATTTTGTTCGGGATTCTTTGAGTTGCCGGTAAGTACTTTAAGTGCGACAAACTCTTCATCCCCTAGCTTGTGAGGTGCAAATGGCTGATGTAAGCGCGCCTTGTAAACGATACTGTTGTGCCCACGTCCAATGCCGGACAAGATTTCATACTTGTTGTCAAATACAGAAGTAGCCTGTGTACTAGAACCGTGTGGAAGGGCCATTATATAACTTTCATTCTTAAGTTGTAAGTTCGAGTTAACCAAACCATTAGACTGCATTTGCTTCAGGTTGCTGATTGCTCTTTCTTACTGTTTGTTATTACACTATCTTGTCGTCGTGTTAAACCTTGCTACAGAAAATTGATTAAACGCTCTCTTAGTGCGTTTTTATTGGGTTACCTCGGGACTATATATTCGCAGTAAAGTTTGTCGTATTTACATTTGTTATGCTGCTTTTGAGCCTATGATTAACCTAGGGTTGACGACAAATAAAGTCAGAAATTAATAGTTCTGTAAATTCGGGGGGTTAACGCCTTTTTAGGTGAAACTCTAATAATGACGGTTAACACTTTGTGTATTTGCCGGTTAGCTGATAGAAGAATTCATTCCTATGTGCTAATAGCCAGCGAGGTGGTTGGTTTTGGGGTTTGTGCGCCCATAGCTCAACAGGATAGAGCAACAGACTTCTAATCTGTAGGTTCCAGGTTCGAGTCCTGGTGGGCGCACCACGGTAAGCGTTCGCGGGGGTAAAAAATCTCCATCAAATTTGCCTATTTATGCTGGCAAGTTTTTTGCGATTCGAGTGTCCAAAGAGCTAATCAATGTTGAAGTTTTTGTGAACGCCGTGAAATTACCTGAATGGATACGCACCATGAATGTCCAATTCCCTAGTGAAACAGTCTGGTGTGTTTGCGCTTAAGGGAAGATGTCTATAAGTTTAGCTGTTCGTCGCGTAACTTTGGTGTTAGAGTGCACCACTAAATGCCGAGAAATAGTGTAGTAGAGGTAACCTGGCGTTGTTCCTATGGGTAATCAAAAACAATCTCACAATCATTGGCCGTTGCACTCTCAGGTTTCGATTGGCGCCTGTCAGCGCCTATTCGAGAGTTCTGTTCCTGTCTTGAATCTTCTTACTGTCCTGTTGGCGCTGCCACTATTGTCATCCTGTAGTGATGTGTTGAAAGACGCTGCCGAGGCTCCAGATATTGTAGTTTCTTCTTTGGTTCAAGAACGTACGGATGCGATGGACTCGGATATGGTATCACCTGTCGAGGATCCTGTTGGTATTGGTGGTCTAATAGTTCGATATCCGAGTGAACAACATATTTCGACTGCTAGTGCTCCAAGGCCTCCAAGGCAAGGGCAAGAAAAGCTGCGTCACTTCAGCTTTAGCTCTGGCATTGATAAGCAGACAGATACTAGTGCTGGTCAGGCAGAAGAAAAGGCAGTGTTGGTAGGGGAGCCGACACTTAAGGCAGGGAATGAAACTGATGCTGCAGATTTTAAATCTGTTGGTGAGCCCGAAGATATACAATCAGATGAGCGAACGAATAAGGATCATGTTGGAAGTTTCCTTTCAATGTCCTCCTCTCAATCTTCAAGTCAGTCTACAGAAACAGAAGAAGAGCATGGTTTTAAATGGAGCCACATAGCTGCAAGTGTGTCTTCTTCAAAAAAGAGTATTAAGAAGGCTGCAGTGCCTGAGGTACCTTCGCCACGTGTATCTTCTCGAGAGATTTCAGAAAGGATATCTAGGCGCATTACTAGTGGAAACTTTCAGTTTTCCAGTGTGGCGCCTGGGCAAGTGCAGAGTAAAGAATCAAAGAGCTTGTCAAGAGTTGTTACGGAAGAACCGCAGGCGAAAAATAGCAAACAAGTGGCTGTTGACACTCGCGATAATGAGCAGTCTCAAGGGTTAGTGTCGGATAGTAATAACGCGCGTGCTATGCTTGCGCGTGTGGAATCTACTGACAGCAAATCTAAAGTTAGCATAGGCTTCTTGAGTCTATTTCTGATAATAGCTGTGATGGTAGTTGTCTTGTTGTTGATACTGATGGCTAGGATGGAACGTGGAGTGAGCTATGGACATAGTTTTGATGGGAAAGCCAAGCGCAGGTGATTTTATCTATCAGTAGATTTTGCGTTTGGAGTTTATTTCTTAGGGGTAAAATATGTTGAATGAATATTTGCCGGTAGTGGTGATTATGTTTCTTGCGGCTGGTTTTGTCGTTTCAATGCTTGTCGTGAGCATTGCTGTAGGTCCACGAAAATACACTGAAATGAAAGATGACCCATTTGAGTGTGGAACTGTTCCAACTGGTGGCGCAACTAATCGACTTAGCGTCAGGTTCTTCCTTGTCGCTATGATTTTTATTCTCTTCGACATAGAGATTGTCTACATGTACCCATGGGCGGTTGAGCTTCAATCTTTGGGGTGGTCTGGTTTTTGGGCAATGATGTCATTTGTGCTGGTGCTTGTTGTGGGTCTCGCACATGTTTGGCGACGCGGTGTCCTAGATTGGAGCTGATGTTGTTTTGTCTGTCGTGGGAGAAAAAGTTACATGTCTATACTCACTAGCATATTAGAATGACGTCTTTTTCAAATCTTATTGAGCTAGTGTTTCGGTTGTTTTTAGGTTTCATGTTGTTGATGAGTGTGTCGTGTACGTCAGGTCATACTCGATTTTCTCCCGATGAGCGCAGCAACTCGTCGTACTCAGGACATGAGTCTAGCGTCATGAAGGAGGGTCTTCCCTCTGTCACTGATTTAGCTACTGGGAACAAGGAGCCGCCTGAGGCTCACGAGCTAGGTGGTGTTTTAAAGGAAGGCAGTAGAAAATGGTTCTATGGGCCTGGTATTGGAAAAACTATGGCTAACGTAGGAGCAATTATTTTTTGGCCACCTTATGCCGTATACGTTGTAGGAAATGCGGCGATTTCGCTAGCTGGCTATGAGCCTCTCTATGTGACAAATGTTCTTCCCGAGAGAGCACGAGATGAAGTGTTATTTTTATATGAGTCAGTTACATCTGTTCCTGGGATGATCAATTCTGTTATCGCAGGAGAGGACTTTGTGGGTTCAGGGCAGGATTCATGACAAAAGGCAATTCCGTTGTTGTGGGGATAGTTGCTAATCCCCGACATTCTCGAGCGCGGGAGCTAGCGGGTCAGTTAATTACCTGGCTTGAAAATGCGGCGATAAAATATTGTCTAAATGAAGAACTAAGTGAAATGGGTCTAATCGATGGGAGCTTGGCAGAAAAGTTTGCCCGTCGAGAAGATATCGCCGAGCGATGCGATCCGGTAGTTGTGATTGGTGGTGATGGAACACTTATCAGTGTAGCGAGGCATTCTGGCGATAAACCTATTTCTATTGTCGGTGTAAATGTCGGCACATTAGGTTTTTTAACAGAGATTACTCCAGAAGAACTATTTCCTACTCTTGAGAAAGTACTTGCAGGGACAGCTCAGGTTGAAACTCGCCATTTATTTGAGGCTCGAGTTAAGCGCGAAGGCAGTGTAGTGACATCATTTATGTCAGTTAATGATGTGGTCGTAACGAAAGAGGCAATCGCGCGACTTTTTAATCTCGAGTTGTTTGTGAATGAAAAACTTGCAGGTGTCTTGAGAGGCGATGGAGTGATAATTGCAACTCCTGGCGGTTCGACAGCCTATTCTTTAGCCGCTGGTGGTCCTATCGTGCATCCTCAGGTTAAGGCTTTTTTGGTTACACCTATTTGCCCTCATTCACTTACTAGTAGACCTCTGGTATTACCTGATAATTTTACAGTTACTCTGAAAATATCGTCTGCTACGGCTACCGGAAGTGCTGATGTATATTTAACTATTGATGGTCAAGACGGAATGGTAATTTTAGAGGGCGATGAGGTTATTGTATCGCGATCGACTAAATCCGCAATGTTCGTTAAGTCTCCATCTCATCACTATTTTGAAATTCTAGCTGAAAAACTTAAGTGGGCTATGAGATAAGCGTTCAGGGGGGGGGGAAGTGTGCAAACTTTATTGGTTTATAATGTAGTGTCTTGGTGATTCGAATAGTCAAGTCCTAATCGGACTTGCAGTGTTTCTGAACGCTTAGTTTTCTTCACCCCTAAAAAGGCCCCCTGATGTGGCTTTTAAAATCAGGGTTATATAAGCAGCAATCGCCTGAAAGGGTAATCATATGTTAGCAGTTCTTAAAATTCGTAATTTAGCAATTATCGAGGAGCTTGAAATAGATTTTGGCTCAGGTCTCAATGTTCTTACTGGCGAAACGGGGGCAGGGAAGACTGTATTATTGAAGGCTATCGATCTGCTTGCTGGTAGACGAGCCAGTGCTGAACTTGTTCGAAAATCTTCAGATGGTCAATTTGTATGTGAAATAGAGGGCCTTTTTTCTTTAACTAGTCAAGATAGATGTATTCTTGCTGAAAGTGACGCTGAGCTTGAAGATATAGATAATGTTGATGAGTTGCTGATAAGGAGGGTGATTGATCATTCAGGAAGAAGTAAAATTTATCTTAATGGCCGCTTATCTACAGGTGCGGCGGTGCAGAGAATTGCTGCATGTCTTTTTGATTTGACCAGTCAGCATCAACAACAGATGTTGAATGAGACCGCTAAGCACAGATATTTTTTGGATAAATTTGGAGTCTCAGATGAGCTGCTTGAGCAGGTAAGAATAGCCTATGATAATTATAAGAAAGCGGAGCGGTCCTTAAAGGCTTTTCAGTCGGAGAGTGATGCTAGAAATAGGCATTATAGACAGCTTTCTTTTGAGCGTGATGAATTGAGTGCCGCGCAGTTGCAAAGGGGGGAGCGAGAAGTCTTGGAGGCTGAGCTCAAGAAACTTTCTTCTGTTGAGCTTATCACGGAGATTGTCAGTAGAGCTCTTTGTTTGTTTGAGGATGAAGCTAGCGGTGTTTGTCATCAACTTGCGAGGCTTGAGACGGATCTTTCTGTCGGTATGGACCTAGATGATGCGCTATCGGCGGTGGGTGAGTTTCTTGGACCGGCTTTGGCCAATGTGGATGAGGCGAGGTTTTTTCTTCAGGATTACTGTTCGAGATTAGAGGTCGATCCGGAGCGCCTTGAGTTTTTAAGGGAACGAATTGCTGAAATTGCGAAGTTAGAGCGGAAATACTCTCGCTCTTTGGATGAGTTAGTTGAATATTTTGAGTGTATCGAGGCTGAACTGGCTTTGGTTGATGCAGGAGAGTTAGATATTGAGAAAATTCGAGAAGAAGTTGATTTGACCTCGAAAATCTTAAGTGGACATGAGCAACAACTAACAGAGCAACGCCGCAAGGCGGCTGTTACCCTGTCGACACTTGTTGAAAAGGAGCTTGCTAATCTCAACATGCCTAAGGCTAGGTTTAGCGTATCTATAGAGGAGGGTGAGTCGAGTAGTTTTGGCTCTGATAGTATTGAGTTTATGTTAGCAGCGAATCCTGGGGAGCCTAGTTGTTCTATTACGAAAGTTGCTTCGGGAGGAGAGCTTTCAAGAATTTTGTTGGTTCTCAAAACATTGTTAAATGAGCAGCAGAGTGCGTCGCTACAAATTTTTGATGAGATTGACATTGGTGTAGGGGGGGCAGTTGCTCATGTGATAGGCGAGAAGCTAAAGCAAGTAGCTTGCAGTTCACAAGTGATTTTAATTACTCACTCTCCACAAGTGGCGTCGATGGCTGATAGTCACTATGTGATTAGTAAAGCAACTTTTGATGGACGCACGATGTCGTCAGTAAAACTATTGAGTTCGAAAGAGCGGATCGGTGAAATCGCTAGAATGCTTGCTGGAAAGAAAATTACCAAAGAGTTCACTAAGTCAGCCGAAAAGTTATTGGGTTATGAAAACTCAGCTGTAAAAGCGTCGAGGCCCGTCAGTTTGTTTGCCCAAGAAAAGTGATGGTTTTTCTGCATATTTGTTCGTTTGCTATTTAGGTCTTTGGCTGATACTTTCTCCCTGATTGTGACGGGAGAAATCTCTATTTTGTTAAGTATAATCTGGTGTTAAGTGGTGTTGGGTTTAAGCCCATGTCAGTGGTAACGTATGAAGTACAAGTTAAAAAATTTATTTTACACATGGCATCTCGGTCATTGTCTTTATCGAGATCGGTTGTGTGCCTCTTTTCGTTCTGTGTTTAGTTCTAATCGCATTGATTTAGCTACTTCTGTCCTTACACTTGGGTTTGTAGTTGTGATGCTTAATGGCTTAGCCGTTGGGGCTTCTTTTATGTATGCGAATCCTTCGAAGGTTGTTCGTGGAGAGCCGACTGCGCAGGACTTAGAGAGTGTGGTGAGGGAATTGCGTGCAATATCAACGAAGGTTAGGGAGCATGAGAAGCAGTTGATAGATAAGGCTTCGCGTTTGAATGCTTTATTGGCTGGTGTCGCCAAGCTTGATAATTCTCCGAATCGTAAATTAAGTAAAATTTCAGTTCAATCTAATGCTGCGATTGGTGGAGGAGATGAGGAGCGGGAAATTATTTATTCTCCCGCAGAGCATAGGGTTCTACGAAGGTATGATAGTCCGGTGGAAGATAATGTTTTAAAGATGCTTGACTACCAGTTAGAAAGTCTTCGTTCTCTTCCTATTGGGTATCCTGTAGTTGGAAGAGTGAGTTCTGGGTATGGAATGCGTCGTTCACCGCATTCAGGACGACGTCAAGCGCATCGCGGCATTGATCTTTCAGTTGCTAGGAACACGCCTGTGGTTGCTTCTGCGGATGGTAAGGTTGTGAAGGCTGGATATAAAGGGGCATATGGCAAGATTGTGATTGTTGATCACGGTAATGGCATGGAAACTCGTTATGCTCATTTGTCTTCTACGTCCGTTAAGTCTGGAGACCAGGTTATTCGAGGTCAGCGGATAGGTTTATCTGGTTCTACCGGAAGATCGACTGGGCCACATTTACATTATGAAGTACGAGTAGATGGGAAGTCGAAGAATCCTTTGTATTTTATGCAGCTAGCTAGTAAAATAAAGCGCTTATAGCGTTAGTCTTTCGAAAAGGAGGTGTTGTGTGTTCCATTTTTTATTTACGGGGCCGTAGCTCAGCTGGGAGAGCGCATGACTGGCAGTCATGAGGTCGTGGGTTCGATCCCCATCGGCTCCACTTCTAAACCCCTAAAAACACAAAGCTTTTCAAGATACTAAATCCCTAATGCTTTAGGGTTTTCGGGATTTAGGGTCCGTTTAGGGTCAGTGAACCCTGTGTTTGACCACTCAGCTTTTTCGTCTAACAGCGTTATTGAAATGAATTGAGTAGGGTCGTTGTACCCTGAGGATTTCCATTCAAGCTACCCCTAGGAAGATTCTGCTAGAGTGTGAGTAGCGGCCTGGATGATAAATGATAGCCATAACTCCGATCTTCCAATGTATATCTTGAGCAACTAATAAGGATGTTGCGGAAATCGAAGCAACTTTTTCTCGAAATGATCGACAATAGATATAGATGGACAAGTTTGGCTCAGAACTCCAGATTGAAGAACTGTCCAATGTCGAGGAATAAAAAGGTGTTTTCAATAGCGATCTGCTGCCAGTATTGAGACCCTTCGAAGCAAAGATGGGGCGAACTGTTTCCTGACTAAAGTTCTAGTTTTTGACTTGTCCCAGAAAAGTCGTTAGAAAAGCACTACAAATCGTGTTTATTAGTTGTTGTATACGCGTAGTAAAAGCAGTTGATGTATGGATGTGAAACGCCCAATTCTTAGGCGCAGTAATAATGAGCTGGGCAACGTTGCGCTCTTTGTAGCTGTTGTCTTACCCGTTGCTCTTACTTTCACTATATTACTAATCGATGTTACCGCCTATCATTCGCATAGAGCGCTAACTCAACAGCGTATTGATTCTATTGTCGCGAAGGCGACAAAACTATTGCCGAACACTTTAGCTGCTCGAACATTCATAAATAGTGAACTAGAGCGCTTTGATAGTTTTGCTGCGGATAAGACCGCCAGAGGTGGGGGCATTGAAGTAGATAGCACTGGTATTGGCTTAAGAGTTGCGGGTTCATACAAAGCTAGCTTTTCAAGTTTTTTGCCAAGAGTT
>JAVJHY011884891.1:0-33907 GCA_035593235.1 Phascolosoma agassizii
ACCTTTGACATGCACTACGATCAAGGAACTCTTCCAAAGTTATGGAAAATCATTGGTTGGAATGCTGACCAAAAGACGTTTACTTCGATTCACAATATTACAGATGAGGAAAGCTATGTTCCGTATACATTAATGGAGCATTGGTTAGGTATTAAGTTGGATGTGGACAAGGAAGTTGGACCTGCTAAGTCCGTTCGTGGCACCAAACATAATGCTGGTACAAATTTCACATATGATGGTCATGTGTGGTTGGTAAAGAGTTTCAGTAAGGACATTAACAACTATTTATGTACCTCAGATACTGGGGGAGATCCTCGAAGATTCACTGGTAATCTCATATCTCAGTGTTTACTGAATATGGAAAGGTTGACGGCTACGGAACGTGGGACCAAACATAACAAAGGTAAGGTCTTGATGAGTGCTGTGGAACCTGAGTTCATCCGTGGTGTTGCAGAAGTCCTGACATTCGGTGCTACTGTGAAGTACGACCGTGACAATTGGAAGAAGGGAATACCTGAGGTTGAGCTTCAGGATTCACTGATGAGACATGTCATTGACTACTTGTCTGGTATTCGTCTTGATGATGAGACTGGTCTTGATCAACTGTATCATATCGCTTGTAACTGTATGATGCTCAGTGAACTTCACCCACCAAACAATAAGGAGAAATAAAAGATGGCACATGTTAAAGTAAATCATGAAGACCGGTTGTTACATTTCGTACCAGATAATGTGGACACTAATGAGATTGTGGATGTTAATGCAGTTGTATCAGTAATTCCGATAGATGGATTTGTGTTGGAAGTAATCCTACATTCACACTCGTTGTACTTTACATTTGATACGACACGTAATCGAGACCTAGCAGTTGAAGTTATTGAACGGGCTGTGAGGTTGCGGAAGTGAGAAAGAAAGGGACAGCACTTATTGATGGAGATGTGCTGGTACATAGGTTTGCCCGGGTGGGTCAGGAGAGTACCCACTGGGGCCGGACGATAACCACCACCACAACTAACCTAGGTTATGCAACCACAAAGTTGGATCGGTTCATCCAAAGTATAATGCTGAACACAAGGACCAGTAATTATATTGTGTTCCTATCAGGTACGAAGAACTTCAGGAAGCAAGTCATGTCGAGCTATAAGCACAACCGTAAGGACTTGGTTAAGCCAGTGTTGTACAATAATATACGTCGGTACCTAATTGATAAACATGATGCTTGGTACACTGATAAGCTAGAAGCGGATGACCTATTAGGAATACACGGGACAGACCCTGATGTACCTAACCCTGTAATCTGTACTATCGATAAGGACTTGAAACAGATCCCGTGTCGTAACTATAACTGGGATAAGATGGAGTTCTGTCACCCGACACCTGAGGAAGGACAACGTCTGTTCATGAAGCAGATACTCATGGGTGATACAGTTGATGGTTACCCTGGGGTTCCTTTGATCGGACCAAAGAAGGCAGACTTCTATCTTGACGAGGCAGACAGGTGTGATATTCCGGTGTGGGAGATGATTATGAACCTTCACCTGAGTAAAGACTTAGATGAAACCTACGCCCTTAAGACGGCTAACGTAGCACGAATACTACAGTATGATGACTATAACCTATTGACAGGAGAGATAACCCCATGGACTTCTTAGAGGAACTAAAGAATGAATCCGACAGAATTCTTTTGGAGATGTATCAGAAGGAACAAGACACCGACCATGACGAATTAGAAATTCTTGGGAAACACAATGCATTAAGAGCTCTGCTTGAAAGGGATGACTTTTTAAGAGAGCTGGTAGCAGAAACGAAGCTACGAATAGTTAACCTAGAGAACGAAATAAAGGAGTGGAGAAGAGATGGCAACAGTGAATGATTCAAAGATTAACAAGACTAGCAGTAAGATTGATAAGTTACATAACGATAACCAAATAGTGTTAGGTAACATCTACAAAGAACTGGAGAGTATATTGGTTGATGTTAGACTTGGTAAGAGTGGATGGCATGTGCGTCGTAAGCTTACACAGTTGCAACAAAAGATGCAGGAAGTACTAGAAGTAGCCCCTGTGTAAATCCTTAGTAATAAGGTACAAGCAACTTCCCACGTAGAAGGGGAAAGAATCGAGATTAACAACCTTGGTTCCTCCCTTGTTTGTGTCTTCTGTACTGTAGCTAACGTCTCCTTCACCATCCGTGGTGGTTGGCTATGGTACACAGGACATTAACTGAGTGTTAGTTCTCTAGCTAGACTGCAGCCGTCACCGTCACTTCGGGGAGTAATCCCGCGGTGGGTTGTAGTCGAGCTAAAGTATTAACACGAATGCATAACTGCCCCGGCTCGTTGATTAAGTTCAGCCGCTACGAATGTACATGGCAGGTAATTGCAGCATGTGATGACGACTTGGACTGACAGGACCCAAGTAAGAGCATGAGTAACCCATTGGGGTTAAGGTAGTTTAACCACATATTGTGGGGAGGACTACAGGAGGGGATTTGCGATAACCAGACACTACCACTACTACCTAAGTGCATACTAAGAACCCTTACACTAGTGAACTACATACACTACTCGAAGCCTCATTACTCCGAAGGATAATGAAACCACCCTGTAGTATTACCTAGTAGCTAAGAGTGAAGCAATGAGGTTTGAATAAACCGACCACCTAAGTATACACTATAGTAAGGGAGTAAAGATTAAAAACCTATTAACTCTAAGTAATTACAAAGTAAAGACTAAAGTATACCGGAGGTACCATGGAGCTACCAGATAAAACCAAAGACTTAATTGAAGTACTTGAAGAAACATTTGAGGTTAAGAGCCTCAAGCCAGGAGACAACATTGAAGAAGCAATATTCTATAGTGGTAAGTTAGATCTTATTGCATGGATTAAACATAATTACGAGAATAATAAATAAGGAGTGGTTATCACTATGAGCGGAGCTCTAGATTTACTTGGCGTTGGAACACGCAGAAAAGCAAGAGAAGATATTCAGGTACAGAATCCTGGATCACGTAAAGACCTTGAACAAGATCCTGCCTCAGTAGAATTAGGTAGTGACACTAGTGAAGATGTTAAGAGAGTTAAAGAAGGTAAGAAGAGGTTTAGAATTGCATTAGGCGCAACTAACGCTAAGTCAGGACTAAACACAGGGAGTTAAACTATGAGCTCAGTTACTAAGACTGGTCAACAGTCAATGAAAATTAGTGTTAGTTCACAAACTAAACAAGAGGTTGAGCAATTAGGTAGTGTTAAGAAACGTTTTAATAAGTTGGATGCTGAGAGGTTAGGTCAAACTGACACCTGGCGTTTAGCTTCAAGGTTAACCATACCAACATTAATACCGCCTCTAGGTTACACAGGAACTGAACCATTAGGTAGGCCTTACCAATCCTTAGGAGCTCGTGGGTTAAACACTCTTGCATCTAAGTTGGTTCTCACTTTGTTACCAGCCGCCGCGCCTTTCTTTAAGTTACAAGTTGATAAGACACTGTTGGAACAAGTACAGGAAGAAGAACCTGCTAATGTCCAGAAGATATTGCAAGGCCGTATCAAAGACCAGACAACCATCATGGATTACGTTAATAGTACCAATGCCCGTGTAGCTTTGTTTCAGACTTTACGTTATGAAATACTTACAGGTAATGGTTTGTTGTTCGTACCGGAGAACAGTCTTAACCTTAAGTCCATACGTCCGGACAGATATGTAGTCCAGAGAGACGGTGATGGAAACGTAGTGGTTTTAATTGTTCGTGAGGTTGTAGATCCTATAACAGAGATTGATCCAGCTAAGCGTGCCATACTTGAGGAATCCTTAGGTACCAGCAACACTGAAGCTCTTAACCATCACAGAGACAATGCTGAGATCTTTACACAGGTACAACGTGTTAGTCCTACGAAGTTGGTTATTCATCAAGAGACAGGTACAGGCGCTATCGTAACTCCTCCTAAAGAAATAAAGGAAGAAGATAACCCCTATCTACCACCTCTACGTTGGACCCCTTCATTCGAAACAGATTATGGAACAGGCCACGTCGAAGACTATCTAGCCGATATCGAGAACTATGATTCATTTGCTGAGTTAACCTTGGAAGGTACAGCTGCACTGTCTAAAGTGATATTCCTACTTAGGAAAGGTGCAACTCTAAACATCAAAGACCTCGAAGAATCAAGGACAGGTGATATCAAACATGGTGATGCTGACGATGTTCATGTCTTAACCAGTAATGGTAAGATCTCAGAACTTGCACAGATCTCACAGTTCAGTCTAGACCTTCTTGATCGACGGTTACGTGAAGCTTTCTTAATGACAAGCTCAGTAACTAGAGATGCAGAACGTGTAACAGCTGAAGAGATCCGCACACTTGCTGAAGACCTTGACAGTTCACTTGGCGGTATGTTCTCAAGTCAAGCACTTGATTTCCAATTACCATTTCTTAAGCGTGTCATTCGTATTCTTGAACGTAAAGGTAAGCTCACCAAAATAAAGGGTGATGCTGTTAAACCTAAGATAATCACAGGACTAGAAGCATTAGGTCGTGGTTTTGAATTATCTAAACTTCAGAATGCAATCAATCTTTCGATTCAAGTACCAGGCGGTGAAGCAGAACTTAAACCTTCAGGTATAGTACCAATGATCTTCGAGAAATTACAGGTTGAATCAGATGGTGTGTTATGGACTGAAGAAGAGAAAGCAGCTAATGCACAGGCCGCACAGAATCAACAAGTAGCAGAGACCTTAGGTCCACAACTCGTGGATGCTGTTGGTAAAGGTGCTCAATAATATTTTATACTGGGGTAACATAATGTGTTTTGGTGTCAACATAAGCCAAGACCTATCAGCGAATAGCTGGCCCCGGTGCCAATTTAAGAGAGGAGAAAACTTAAATGCCCGAACAAATATCACTGAAGCCGTTTGAGAATGCAAACGCAGCAACGGATCAAGCAACAGCTGAAGCAGCCTCACTGGCCGCCGCAGCAAACACAATGCAAGCAAACAATCCGAACCCAACCGGAGTCGCTCCAACACCACCGGCGGAACCTGCCTTCGTCATTCCTGAGAAGTTCGTAGGTAAATCTGTTGAAGATGTTATCAAGAGTTATCAAGAGCTAGAGAAGATGAAAGCTCAGACAGCACCCACACCTGCTACCCCAGCGGCTGTAACTCCAGAGGTACCCAAGCCCACACTACCTGGTCAACCTAAACCTGCAGCCCCTGTTGCTACAGAAGAAGCAGTTAAGGAATCGGCTGAGGTGGTTAAGCAAGTACTGACACGTGATGACTTCACTAAGTTTAGCACTGAGTTCCTTGACAAAGGTGAACTGAGTACGGAGTCTTTCAAAGAGCTCGAGACAAAGTACAGCATTGGTAAAGACATGGCGGAACTTCACCTGTCTATGGCTAAGCAAGCTCAAGAACTCCGAGTAATGAAGATTGAACAGAACTTCGGTGGCAAAGAACAATGGGAAACCGTTCGTGACTGGGCCTCTGAGAACTTGAGTGATGGTGAATTAAGTATGGTTGCAGACATGGCCAACAGCGATGACTGGACTAAGATTGAGTCCGCTATTAATTTCATGAAGTTCAAACATGGTGAAGCTGGCAGTCCTGCAGTTAACCTGGTGGCTGGTAAAGGACAAGCTGGAGATGGTGGGGTTCAACCTTTCCGTAGTCTTCGCGAACAATTAACAGCCCAAAAAGATCCACGGTATGGTAAAGACATGGCATATACCGAACTAGTGCAGAAGCAGGCATTCGCAGGAGCGAACCTGTATTAAATAATTTCCCCAACGTATGTATTGATACAACTGGCAAGAGACACACTTAACGTGTAGCCCAAAGCATAAGTACTGAGGTACCCAATGCAGATGGATAACTCGCCGACTGTTGATGAACTCTTTGCAGACCCTTGAGCCTATGCTCATGTGGATATATATTGCAACTAGAATCAATACTATACTAAAGGAAAACTGCAATCATGGCAGATTTTAATGCACAAAGAGTAGGTCAAATCAATCAAGCTGGTGACGCTAAAGCCATCTTTCTTAAATTATTCGCTGGTGAAGTTCTTAACGCCTTCGAAATCGAAAACGTAATGATGAGCCGAGCTTTCACACGGACTATCGAACACGGTAAATCTGTGAGCTGGCCCCGGATCGGTCGTGCTTCAGGTGCTAAGTATCATACACCTGGAACGCAATTAGACGGTGAGAAGATCAACAAATCTGAAATCATTGGTGTTATCGATGATCTCTTAGTTTCTGACATCTTCATTCCTAAAATTGACGACGCTATGAATCACTACGAAGTACGTTCACGGTACTCAAGACTGTTAGCTGTTGAATTATCTAACATCTTGGACAAACACACAATGGTTGAAGGTCTTAAAGGCGCACGTTTAACAGCTCCTGGAACTGAACTTCCGACCGAAATCCCAACCAACGGTGCAGTTGTAGGTCCTACAGCTTTCCGTGAGAATGACTTGTTCGTTCAAGCATCTGAAGTAACTGGTGGTGCTGGTAATGCTGCATCTGTTGAAGCAAAGATTGACGCTATCCGTAGCGCTTGTTATGCTGCAGCTGCACGTTTCGACATGAACAAAGTACCTGAAGAAGGTCGTTACATCCTGTTGCGTCCCCAAGAGTATCGTCAATGCGCAGAAGCCATTCAAAGCAGTGGTTTCTCTTTAACCAACTCCGACTACAATACCAATGGTTCAGAGACCGCTGGTAAAGTTGGTGGTTTTGCTGGTTTCGAATTGGTTATGTCTACCCAAATGCCTGGAACAGATCTCGGTTCTACCGGAACTGCATCCTTCCACGGTGGAGACTACAGCCAGACCGTCGCTTTGATTGGTCAGAAAGACGCTCTCGGTATTGGAAAACTTCTTGAGTTAGATCTTGAGTCTGAGTACACCGTACGGGCACAAGGTACACTTTATGTTGCATCATATGCTGTAACACAGAAGTATCTTCGACCTGAGTCATTGATTGAATTGAAAGTATCAACTGGCGCACTTATCGTGTAATAGTTGTTTAACCATAAGTCTTTACACTAGCTCAGGCCCTTAATCGGGTCTGGGCTTTTTTCAAAATAAACTAAAAGGAGGTCTTAGAATGTCGACCGTAAGTAATGAAGAACTCGAAGCCGTAAACCGAATGCTTCGTATGATCAATGAATATCCGGTTAATATTATAGAACCTTCTATTGGTTTAGCACACATTGCCCAGAGCGTTCTCCAAGAGGTATCGCGTGGAGTCCAATCCATTGGGTTCGAGTTCAACCAAGAATATAAGTATGAGCTTGTACCTGACATTGATGGTTACATCCACGTACCAACCAACGTATTAAAGATCGACGCCTTCGACGAATGTATCGAAACTGTCCGACGAGGAGATCGCCTTTATGATAAAGAGAATCAAACATATATATTCACTGAAAACCTCGATGTTAATATCACATGGTGCTTTCCATATGCTGACTTACCTTTTAGCGCACAGGAGTACATATCTATTCGTGCTGCTCGACGTTTTACTAAAGAACAGTTAGGAAGAGTTGATGCCTACTTAGACTCAGCGGAAGATGAAGAAAACGCAAAGCTAGAGTTCCTAAGGTCTGAAACCAACCGACATAGGTACAACGTGCTCAACTCCCGAAGTATTCAACCATTAGTTAACAAACGATTCAGAAGCCGACGAGGCCGATGAACACAGGAGACCACAAATGCCCCGACAACAATTATTAAGTAAGACCATTCAGAGTTTGTTTGGTGGTGTTTCCCAGCAGGCTCCTGCGTTACGTCTTGATGGACAACACGAAGATCAAGTCAACGTCATCTCCACTATTATAAATGGTATTGAGAAGAGACCTCCGACACAGCACGTTAATGTTGTGGATCCGGCTATAACCTCTGTCCTTACAAATGAGAAGATGTTGGTACATGGGATCTATCGTGACCTTAATGAGCAGTACTTAGTCCTAGCCACACCTCACACCGTTGAACCACTCCGTATATATCGAGTGTCCGATGGTTTTAAGATGACGGTTAATTATGACACAGGTAGTGACACGACCTACTGTACCCATAATCCGTTCACGGTACAAGCTGGACTTCGGATGGCCACCATTCAAGATACAACCATCATTGCAAACAAGTTATTTACCCCAACGATGAGTGGGACATTATCACCAACCCAAGATCCCTTTGCTTATATATGGGTTAAGAACACCGCCTTACGTTCAGGGGCAACTAACTTAGGTTGGACATTTACTTTAGGTGCTGATACTAGTACAAGTGCAAGCTCCTCTGCAAGAACAAATGATATTGCGGAATTAATAGCTGACGGACTTAACTTAGATATTACAGACTCAGACGCAGCCCGCGTAAGTCCAGAATCAAGTGTAATTAAATTCTCACTTACTTCAGGTTTGGATTTCTCAGCTACCTTAACAGATACTCAAGCTAACAAAGATATTATTTATCTTAAGGATGCTGTAGAAAAGATTACGGATCTACCCCCTGAAGGTGTTGATGGAGATGTCTTCCGTATCACTGGAGAGACTGGTTCAAACACGGATGACTTCTTTGTCCGCTTTGATGCAGCTACTTCAACTTGGAAAGAAACAATTGCCCCCGGTACTCCTACATCTATTAACGCAGATACTATGCCTAGACAGATGATCCGAGATACCGCCACCTCATTCTTTGTTTCCAAGATTGTTTGGGAAGATCGAGAGGTAGGGGATATAGACACAGCTCCTGACCCTTCATTCATCGGACAGAAACTTAATGATGTGTTCTTCTTTAAAGCTAGACTAGGATTCCTCAGTGGAGAATCAGTAATATTGTCAAAGACAAATGACTTCTTTAACTTTTGGCCATCCACAATAACTGAAGTATTAGACGATGCACCTATTGATCTTAACCAACCATCAAACCAAGTAGCTCTGCTTAGAGATGCGTTACCATTCCTTGATGACTTGTTAATATTCAGTGACAATATTCAGTTCACATTTGGTTCAGGATCAGAGGTCCTTAAACCTACAAATGCAGTTATGCAGAATACCACAGCTTATCCAGCAAGTAATATTGCATCGGCGATACGACTGGGGAACAACGCATACTTTGTAGCAAACCAAGGTAACTCTAGTACCTTTCGTGAATACTTTGTTGAACCAGACACAGTTATAAATGATGCAGCAGATATTACTAGTCATGCACCTACATACCTTCCGGCTGAAATTAAACACATAACCGGTGATAGTAACTTACGTATGATTGTAATGAACTCACAGTTAGCCGCTAACAAAAGTGAACTATACGTTTATCAATACTTTTGGGATGGTAATGCTAAGGTTCAAAGCTCATGGAACAAGTGGACCTTCGGGGAATTTCGGACTGTTATTGGTGCTGAGTTCTTTCTAGGAAGTCTTTACGTCCTGTTCATTAACGATAACAATGATGGTTCACGTGATATAACATTGGAACGGATTGAGATCAATGAACAACAGACGGGTAATCTACCTTATCTTATGCATGGAGATCGTCAAGTAATTGATAATACATTGAATGCTGTGCTTGGTGCTGCTGGTGAAACTCAGGTTGAACTACCGTTTAACGATAACCATGACCGAAATGCTTTGGATGATTTGGTTTGGGTTGCTGTTCATGCGACCACTGGAACAGTTCTAATTGGTGAACGACGTAACGTAGCTCAAGATGATTTGGTTTTCTTTCCACATAACCTTGTTGGCACTATTGGTGAATATCACCTCATGCGTTTGTATGACATGGAGAATACCTTTAGTAGGTACTTACTACGTGACGCTAAGGAACTTGGTCTTACAAAAGGTAAACTCAAGCTCCGACGTATGGAGATTTCCAGCGAAGATAGCGGCGGTTATCAAATACAAATTACACCTAATGGTCGGTCACAAGTACGACACATTGAAACAGGTGCAGAGATTGGTATTGCAAATCTTATGGATCCTTTGAGTGTTGTCAAGAGTGATGACTTTGGGTTCTTGGTTATGACAGATGCAAAAGACGTAACCATTAAGCTAGTAAGTAGATCACCGCATCCACTTAAGATTCAAGCAATAACATATGAGTTCACATACTTTAGTAATAGCCGAGGTCTATAGGAGGGCCGTTTATGACAAACTTAATAACACGAGCATATGATCACGAGAACGATTTCAAGAAAGCTAAGAAGTTAAAACTACGTGATGCTGATTACAAAACATTGAAAGCCCTTAGTAAGCAGGGTGTGAAAGGTACCATCGCATACAACATCAAACATTCCACAATAGTGTTTACTCTTTGTGACAAGGTAAGGACTGATGATGTCTATGGTATCTGCGGTCTTCGTGTAGTTCATGATGGTGATGTTGCTGTTGGTTCCCCCTGGATGTTCGCTGAAGAAAGAATCAGTGAGGATACAAGTGGGTTCTTCAAAGGTTCCCACGAGATCATTAAGTGCTTTAGTGCCTTATGTAACTGGCAGGGTAACTTTGTATGGTCCGAACATGACTACAGTATCCGTTGGTTGAAAAAGCTAGGATTTGTATTTGATCCTGAGAACACGACAACGATCGGTGGTTTAGAATTTGCTTTCTACACACTCGATAGTAAGGAGGTTAAATAAGATGGCATGGCAAGCAATTATTGGTGCAGTTCTTGGAGGTACCTTAAAAGGTTTCCAAGAGATAGAGTCCATTAAAGGTGAAGACGAAGTCCGTGATCGTAAGGTCAAAGAGATTAATCGTCAGACTCTTGTTGATGTTGCTCAAACCTTCGCGACTGAAACCAACAAATTAACAGCGATTGAAAACGAGAAACTTCAGAGACAGCGGCAGGCTTTACGTGAGCGTGCAAGTATTAATGCAGCTCAAGGTAGTGCAGGTGTCTCCGGTAATACAGCAGTGGCGTCACTTACGGCGTCATTCATAACAGAACAGATTGATCAAGGTAACCTCAATGAGAATGCTGAGTTCGTAAAAGATCGGACAGACATTCAATTGGGGAACCTCAAGAGTAAACAGGAACGTGCAATTAACATCCAACGTCAGTCCGTACAGAATGATTTCAACCGTATATTTCGGATTGGAAAGTCTGTGAGTTCTGGTGCTAAAGCTGGAGCAAGTCTAGCAGCAGGAGGTGGATAATGCCGGATCCAAGTAGTAAGTCAAAGAAGACCCGTGGAAATACAGCAGTACCTCAGAACACAACCTTCAGGTTTGTACCGAAGTTAGCACCAACGTCAGCTAAGACTGACAACAGACTTCCAGTGGATACGAACACAAGTGCTTCTCGAAAGGCAGAAGGTCTTGGATTACTTGGAGATACAATAACCAACATTGTCCAAACTAAACAGCAGTTCAAGAACATCGATGCTAGGAAAGCGAAAGAGCAGGAAGCTGCAGAAGCGGATTTCAATAATCGACAAGAGAAGTTAACCGGTCAACGTGCCAGTGCTGACTCAGTTCGATTAAAGAATGCTGCTTCCAACTTCATACGTGATAGAGTTCGACCTAACATGGGAACTGAAAACCAACTGACTCCTGATGAGATTAATAAAGAATGGGGTGGGTTACTTAAGAAGTTCACAGATGGAAAGGATTCAAACTACATTAACTCTTTCTTACCTCAAGCTGAGAAGACAGAGATTGGTATGTTCCAGGAAGTAAACGAGATTCATCATGCACAGTTGGTTGACGATAGACTTCAGGACACCAGTCTGATCATAGAGGATCGTGTAGATTCAATGCTTACGACGGTTTCGGGACTTAGTAATCTTGGTGAAGCGACACTTGATCCTGAATCGTTCTCAGCCCTAGGTTCATCATTGATTGATAATGCTGATGTAGTAGCTCAGGAAGTCAGGACACTGATGTCTGAAGCTCAAGAATCTAATGGTGATATAGCCGACATAAGTAAATCCCAAGTAAGTCTTGAGACCTTATCTACGTTGGAGAACATGAGTACTAAAGCGGGTGGAGTACCTGAGTTATTTGATGCGTTCACTAAACCTGACAGTAATGGTATTATCTTGAGTAACAGTCCTGAGTTCCGTGACAAGGTTGAGTCAGCAGTTCAGAGAGCTCAATCATTACGTGAGGACACTGCCGACGGTCTTGAGAAGAAAGCTGAGGTTGATTTCACAGCTGGACTCAATGAGTGGCATGGTTCCGTAGTTGATGAGTTTGATAACTTAACAGCTAATAAAGCAAGTATACCTGCCGGTGAATACAATAACCGTGTGAACAGTATTGAGAACCAACTTACAGATCTGAATAAAACAGGACGGCTGTCATACACCCAATTCCGACAGATGGATAATATGGTTAATACTTTACGTCAACCATTCCCAGCAGAGTCTAACCCTCAAACCTTTCGACAGTTAGAGTTTGATGTTATATCAGGTAACGCTGGTCTAGATGAAGTACTTGAAGCTTCTGATTCATTAAGTAGCAAAGACTTCAGTCGGCTGATTAGAGATGCAGATACGCCTGAGACTGACAAAACACTGTGGGATAATAAGGCAGTACTTAAGGAAGGGTTCGATGTCCTTGATGCTATTGTCCCAACCGGTGAACTAGGAGCGTTTAAGAATGCTGATGGTTCCAGAACGAAGGCTTTGTTTCAAGCTAGACGTGCATACATGCGTAGGTTCAAAGAGTTCCGAAGCAAGAATCCTGATGCTGTTTGGCCTGACTACTTAGAAGTAGCTGAAGATATATTCAATAAATTCGCAGTAAAAGATAATTAAGACAACATTGAGAGGAGACGAACTATGGACGAAGAAGAGATAATACCAACGGAGTCCGAGAGCCTCCTTTCTGCTGATGTCTTAAAACGGGTACCGGGGGAACTTGGTACTGGAATTAAAGAAGGTGCCCAAGGTTTCATTGGTGGTTTACTCAAAGGTGAAGCCGCAATAGGACTTGGTGCCAGTTTAATATTTAAGAAAGCCGCAACCATTACGGATAAGATTGTACACGATAACGTACGTAAGGTTGCAGACTCTGCATTTGAAATTCTTGGTGGGAATCCTGATAACATACCCCAGTGGAGAATCTCAAGCAGCGAACAATTAAACAGTTACATAAGTGAAGCCTCAAGGTTAACAAGTCAAGGAGTTATTGATTCACCTCAGGGTGCAACCTTAGCTGCCGGAGAAGACTGGATACCGGATGACTTCACCAAACTTGAGGACTGGGCAGGGTCCAGCGAGAAGCTTAAGTTTGCTTTGGTTGAAACACTTGGTCGACAAGTCCCGATGATAGCAGCAACCGCTGGTCTCGGTTCCGGTGCAGGTCTAGCATCAAGTGTGGTTATCAACACAGCAGCTAACTTCGAAGATCTCAAAGGTCGGTTTGATGAAGAAACAGCAATCAACAAAGCTATTGGTTACGGTATTGTGCAGGCGTCGCTTGACATGTTACCTATTGATAGACTTGTGAGTGCTGGTATCACCAAAGGATCTGCATCTAAAGTTTTGTGGGGTGCATTTCAAGAAGGTGGGACTGAAGCTCTTCAGCAGATCATAAGTATTGTTGCCCGAGTCGAGAACAAAGTTGACGCTGATAAATGGCGTGAAGCATTTGATAAAGGGGCTTGGCAGGAAGTTGTGGAGAGTGCTGGGCTTGGAACCATCGTTGGTGGTGGCCTTAACCTCGGATCTTCAGGGCTTGGTATTGCTGTTGAGAAAGCACAGCAGTGGACACGTCTCGAAGAACTAACTGGAATTAAAGGTGGACCTAACGTTGATCTTGACTTGAGTCCGGAAGATGCACAAAAGGTTTCCGGAGGTTCAGCTAACAATGATATTGATGTTAACGTAGATGAGAATGGTGACTTAACTGTCGATGCTCCGGAAGGAGTTACTGGCGACATTGAGGTTGAAGTAGATACCAATACTGGTGAAGCAACAATTATTGAGCCTGAGGTAAAACCTAATGCAGCTCAGCGTGAAGCTAAGTCAATCGTAAAGGACCTTAAGAAGATTCAGAAGGACCTAGCTATTGGAAGGGATACTGAAGCCACCATTACTGAACGTGAAGCGGCTGGACAGAAAACCACAAGCCGAAGAATTAAAGTATCGAAGTTAAGTACTGACAAAGATGTTCAGGGAATTAGTGAAGCGTTACAGGCGGAGATTGAAGCTCAAGGTCTTATAGACCCTAGCGTATCTCAGGTTCAACCAACCAGTGATGTTGCAGCAGGATCTCTTGACCATCAATTAGATATAGTTAAGAAGTTTGAAAATGACACAGGTGGTTCCTTAGGTTTCCTAGTTCAGGAGATGAAGAGCACACGCCTGTCAATGAAGAAGTTAAATAGTAAATTGTTAACGTACCGTAAGATCCTGGCTGATAACTCAGCTGAGATTACAGAGTTGGTTAATAAGTTCAAAACCAATCGAGCTTCAATGACCAAACAGGATATCCTTCGTTGGCACTCCTTACGGACATTCATGGCAACCTATGAACCATCGTTAGTCGCTATTCAGAATGAGACAGGAAGAGCCCTACAATCCTTTGGCATGCCAGTAGATGGCAACACAGTTATTGATCTTCGGAATGATGACCTAAGCCAGGTGACAGGTGTTGATCCTAATGCTCAGGTTGATCAAATGGTTGAAACACTTAACCTTGAGTCAGAGCTTGAGACCTTCTCAAAAGGTTGGGATGGTTCTGCGAAAGCGATCAAAGCTAACAAGAAGAAGAACGATAGTGCAAGCTGGGGTCAAGTTATCTTAGGTATGCGCCAAGCTAACTTATTAAGTAACCCATTCTATCGTACTGCTGACCTAGCTGGTTCGATGATTCAACGATCCCTTAGTTTTGCATCGGATGCTGTTGGTTCAATCATTGGTGCGGGTCAGGATGGTGGTTTGACATTACGTGGAACAGCCGCCCGAGTATCTGCACAGTATCTATTCACAATGAATGCTCTCAAGAGTGTACACAAGAACATCCCTAAGTTAGTGGATGGTACATTATCAAGAGGACGTGAAGGTGGACTTCGTGCTGTTCAAGATAACCTACAACAGCTTAAAGACCCAACACTAGGTAACTCTGAATTAGCAGGTAGTGATACCGCAGCTAACCAAGAAGTACTTACTGGACAGAACATATTAAGTCTGCTTACGTTAGGGACTATAGATAAGAAGTTAACATCCCGTATGCAGGAACTTGCAGTGGCGAAAGCTAACAACAAGAAGCCTGAAAGCAGGACTATTATTGATGCTATGTGGTTATTAGCTGATCAAGTAGGTGCTGGCATGTCGGTAACTGGATTTGGGATTATGCAAGTACTTGATCCACATATACGTGGTATGGCTTTCCAAGGTGAGATGTCAGGATTTATTACAGATGCTGCGGTAAACCGTGGTGCTTCTAATAACTGGTCACAAGAACAAGTGACTTCCCATATCCAAGACTTACACAGGACGTTCGAGCAAATGCAGGATGGAACTCTCAAGATAACACCTGAGAATAAATCCCATGTTGATGACTTAACTCAATGGATTAAAGATGGCCGACAGACTAGTGCTGAAGCTGTGTTTCAACAGACCACTAAAGGATCGGAACAAGCTGGATTAGTACAAGCAGCAGACATAGTTTTAACCGGGTTCAATAAGTTCCCGGTGGTAAAAGCTATGTTACTACCATTTGCTAAGACTTCGATTAACCTTACACGTGAGTTTGGACGGCATATACCTTTAGTAGCATCGTTAGCGAAAACCGTCCAACAAGACATGAGTGGAGTTAATGGTCAACATAAACAGCAGAAAGCCTATGCCCGACAGATCGTTGGTGCAGCTTTGTTTGGTTTAGCTTACGCCTTATATGAGGAAGAGAAGTTAACCGGAGCATTTACTGGAAGAGAACGTAGAGTTAAGCAGGCAGCAGGACTTCAAGAGAACTCAATTCGTATTGGAGATACCTTAATTAATCATGAGAGACTTGCACCATTGTCTCAATTCTTCAGATCGGTTGCGGATACAATGCATACCATGGATAAAGTTGCTATGGAAACGGATGATAAAGTAACTGTAGTGGTTTGGGGTATGATGGCCTTTGGTAATAGCCTTCTTCAGAATGAATATACGAAGTCATTGAAAGATGCATTTTCTATATTATCATCAGCTGAAGGTGAAAAATTAAAAGAGACTAAACGTAAAGTACTGTCAACAGCCTCAACCTTCGTACCCTTTGGTGGGTTAACATCAGCGTTCATTAAGTTTGAAGACGATCCACACATACGTGAGTACTTAACATTTGTTGATCAAATCAAGACACGGACTCCAGCATTCCTACTTAAGGGTGCGGATAAAGTTACGTTTGATAAGTGGGGATTGGGTAAGCCTCGAAACGTTGCACTTGATATCTTAGGTGAAGAACGTCTGAAGAATGCACCAAAGAACTTCGTGGACAGTGTTACAGATACATTAGGTCTACGTAGATCGGAGATAAGCAGTGACCCAGTACGGACAGAGATGGCCAGGCTAGGTATTAACACTCAGAAGATTGGCACAGATATATCAGCTCTCGGTGGTAAGGTTGAACTCCAACCAAAAGACTATCGACGTCTTGAAGAAATAGTTGGTGAAGCAGATCTAGAAGGACAACTTGAGAACTTTGTTACTTCTGATTTCTACCAGAGTGGGGCAAGTGATCCTGCGCGGAAGAAGTTCATGACTCAGATTATACGTCGAGTAAGACGAGCGGCTGTGTTTCAACTTCTAAGTGAAGTCAAAGGTCTTGAGAAAGAACTTGATACGTCAGCGAAGAAGAAGTCAGCGGAATTTAATAAGATAACTAAAGCACCTGATGAGGTTACCCTTAAGCAGTTGCTACAATAATAATGGAAGGAGTTTTAATCATGGCACTTATACCGCCAACTTTAACCTATGTCGGAGATGGCATTGCAACAGTGTTTACAGCTCCAACCGTAGACCTCACAGTATCTCTTCTTGAAGTATTTCTTGATGGAGTTATTAGAGGAGAACCTACACACTACAGTTATGATAATATCACGGACGCCGTTACCTTTGTAGCGGCTCCGGCCGTAGGTGTAATTGTAGATCTAAAGCGAGTTACCGATGTTGATGAGCGTAAGGTTGACTTCAGTAATGCAGCAATACTTACAGAATCAATCCTTGACACAGACAGTAAACAAGCCCTGTACAAAATACAGGAACTTGAGTTTGAAGCCAGTGGTGGAAACACACTTACGAAAGTAGGTGGTGTATGGGATGCTCAAGGTACTCGACTGACGGACGTTGCTGATCCAGTCGATCCTCAGGATGCAGTTACGAAAGCCGCCCTTGATGCACAGACTCACGTATCCACAGACATAACGGACTTCAATGCGGCAGTAGAGGCTACGGGCCTTGATGACCTGGCCGTACCTACAGGTCCGTTAAATCTGAACTCCCAAGTAATTAACAATGTAGCGGCTCCTATAGTTGGAACTGATGGTGCTAACTTGACTACTGTTACCGATGGTGATACAGCAGTATTACTGGCTGTTGATAACGACACAGATTTGATTCATGATGTCGCCGGAGAATGGGATGCAGTCACTAAGAAGGTGGTTAATGTTGTTGATGGTACCAGCGCACAAGATGCGGTAACCAAGAATCAACTTGATACCCAAACTCATGTAGCGGCTGATGTCACGGACTTTGATACACAGGTTCAGACTTCAAAACCAAATGAGTTAGCGTTAATGGATGGTACGTTGAATGCTAACAATAACTTCGTTGGTAATGTTAACGACCCCACCTTAGCACAGCATGCAGCTACAAAAGCATATGTCGATGCTAACAGTGGATCGGGTGAAGCTGGTGTTCAGTTAGTAACTACTGCAACCTATAATGTTGACTGGGCTGCCGATGCTGGTAAGACTTTACTCTGTGAATCTAACCTTACGACAACTATTAACCTAGGGAATCCTACAGGTTTAGCAGTTGGGAAAGTAATACGGATTACTCACAAGTTAGGTTCTACGACCTTGAAACGTACGCTATCTGTGAATCCCGGAGTATCTGGAACATGGTTGCGTAAAGATGGGATTGTAAGTTCTACAGATGATAACTTAGTATTTGGTAACTATGGTGACTCAATTACAGTTAAGGCCTTGAACTCTACCACCTGGGGTCTTGTTGAAGACAACGGTGTTATTACCAGTGTGGCTGGATTTAACCCACCTGAAATGATTAAGATTAACTTCTCATATGATGTTACAGGAGGTGTTCACACCGGTACCGTTGGATCTAAGAACCTAGCATTCATCCCTGCGAACTCAAGAGTTGTTAATGGTAAGTATCATGTTCGCACTAACTTTGCATCTGGAACAAACACAGCTACTATGGAATTTGGTATTAGCTTTACTGATGATGAAGGTTTAATTGCAAACACGATTATCACTGATGCTGCTTTTGATTCTGGATGGCGTAACTTCATTCCAAACAATGTTAGCCAGAATGACTTCACGTTACCAGCAGCTGCTGCTCAGTGGATTCGAGTTAACGTTGGTGTTGAAACAATTACTACGGGTCGTCTATATGGTTTCCTAGATGTCATTGTCGGGGGAATCTAACGTGGACAAGCAAGTGGGGGATACTGCACAGAAGATTATAATGGGGGCTGTAACAAGCCTCCTTGTGTGGATGTTAGTTTGGCTTAAGGATGTTCCGAATAGGGAGCAAGTCCAAGCAATGTACAGTAAAGAGCTTGAACTTGTAACCAAGGAAGCAGACGATAACCGAAAGAAGGTTGATGAATTACTGGAAGCTAAATATAAACTTCTTAATGAAGTACAGATGTTAAGACTACAGTTGGAGAAACATAACCATGAAAACTAAAAAACAACTTGAGGATCAGTTGCAGTTGTTACACGACACCTTAGCTATGACTTTTATTAAACAGGTAAGCGATCCGAATTGCTCGACCTACGTCATGAAGGAAGCTCGACTGTTCCTCGAAGGTAATGACTACAGTAATGAGATCAGAGCTGGTTCCCCTATGGCTTTTCTTAAGGACCTTTCCGAAAAGAACCAAGAGGAAAAACTAGAGGATCTGGAGACTGTCGGAGATAACTACCTGGAATACCTAAGTAAGGAATCCGCTAATGGCTAAGAACGAAGAAGTTGATATAAGGAGAGTCGCTGAAGACTTCAAGTACTTTGTTCACCTAGTATGGTGGCACTTAGCAGAGATTCAAAAAGACCCAACTCCTATTCAAAATCAAATGTGTGATTGGATTCAATGTGGCCCACGGCGGCAAATAACTGAAGCTTTCCGTGGTGCTGCTAAATCCTACATCACTAGTTGTTATGTGTGCTGGAGACTGTTACTTGATCCAACACTTAAGTTCCTGATTATCTCGGCTGCGTCTGGAAGAGCGGAATCCTTCAGTACATTTACGAAAGCACTGATAAGTGAAATGCCGCTGTTACAACACCTTAAACCTTCCAACAAAGATGCACGTTGGTCAAACATTAAGTTCGACGTTAATGGTGCTGGTACAGCTCACCAACCCTCAGTAAGTAGTTTAGGGATTATGAGTCAGTTGGCTGGTTCGCGTGCTGATGTAATCATTGCTGATGATATTGAGGTTCTGAATAACAGTGCAACCCCAGACATGAGAGATAAACTTAAGCACATAGCCATCACAGAGTTTGAGAGTATTCTTAAGCCTGGTGGTCGGATCATATTCTTAGGCACCCCTCAGAATGTACATAGTATATATAATGGATTAAGGGACAAAAATTATGTGCTTAGGATTTGGCCAGTGTTAATACCTACACCGGAAGGTATGGGTAGCTATAAACCAAACATAGATAATAGCCCGACTCTTGCACCCGGCATACGTCAAGCATTTGATAGTGGCTTATCTGGTCATGCTTCAGATCCCAAACGTTTCAGTGATATCGAAATCCAAGAACGTAGAGATCGGTTTGGAGCTTCTGGCTTCGCACTTCAGTTCATGCTTAACACAGAACTTAGTGATGCGCTCAAGTATCCACTTAAGTTATCTGATATGATGGTGCTGGACTGTAGTGGTGATAAAGCCCCCATTGGGTTGAGCTACTCAAGTCAACAAGATTGTCAAGTAAAAGACATTCCTTTGGTTGGACTTGGTGGTGACCGCTGGTACCGTCCTTTCAGAATAGATGACAAATGGGAGGAATTCGAAGGTTCAGTTATGGTCATCGATCCTTCAGGACGGGGTAAAGATGAGACAGCGGTAGTGGTCGTTAAGATGCTACACGGGTTCCTATACCTCACAGCTTGTGCCGGATACCTCGGTGGTTACAGTGAATCAACATTGATCGGAATAAGTAAGATGGCAAAAGAACAGAATGTCAACCGAGTCCTCATTGAAGAGAACTATGGTGATGGTATGTTCACGTCCTTACTTAAACCTGTGATCAGTAAATACCATCCAGTTACAATGGAAGAAGTGAAACATCATACAATGAAAGAAGCAAGGATCATCGATACACTTGAACCGGTACTTAACCGCCACAAATTAATCGTGGACCGGCAAGTAGCACTCAAGGATATTAATGATGCTCTCAGTAAAGATAGTGAAGCAAGTATTCAGTACAGTCTATTCTATCAGTTGACGAACATAAGCAGGGATAAAGGAGCGCTTAAGCAGGACGACAAACTCGATGCATTAGCTATGGCGGTTTCTTATTGGACTCGGCACATGGAAAGAGATGCTGATGAGGCAATCGATCAATGGCAAGATCGTCAAGTTGATGCTAAGCTCAAGCGATTCATGGATAATGCCATGGGTGTGCGTGGTGCTTCAGGAATGAATACTCACATGATTAAAAAGCAAAGTGGTAACTTTAGACGGAGAAGAAGATGAGTAAACTTTATAAAAAATTATTAGGGGCTTATGCCTCAGGCGGGGATACATCCTTGACTCCTTCCGATATTGCTTTGGTTGAGAGGACACAGTTCCCAGAGATACGTGAGAACTTAGCAGATGCTTGGATGCTGGACCGACGAGATGTTGAAGGTGTAGGTGTCGATACCATGTTCGATTATGGTTTGAATATCTACCATGCAGCACTGACGTCAACGTCCGTAGATGTTAAGAAAGGTAATGCTATTGGTAAAACTTTTAATGGTACAACGGAAACATTGGTACCAAGCAGCGCCTTCACAAAATTAATTACCGAAGACTACACAGTTACAGCCGCCTTCTGTGCAAACGCTGATGGGAACTTAACCAACAACTTAAGTATTGTTGCTGGCTTGGTTACCTTTGCTGGTGCAGTTAGTACAACCAATGTAGCTGACGGAGCTCTTCACACAATCACTTTGATTAATGATGGCGCAACTCAGTTGTGTACATTGTACGTCGATGGTGTTGCTGAGTCTACCGATGTAGCTAGTGCTGGTTTCAGTTTGGTTTCTGCCATGAATCTACTTGATGGTTCCTTGTTTGACCTTAGGACTTTCAATGATGCAAAACTTTCAACATTCGCCAGCAAGTATCATGCGTTTACTGAGTCCGGTGGATTAAGTGTCAGTGGAGCTTCTGCTGGTGGTGGGATTGTATTTCCTGCATCACCTAGGCAATCGGTTCAGACCTTCTATGGTAATGCACGATTTGGACTACAACCTGCTAGAGAGTATGAGTACTACGGCCCTGTTGGTATTAACCAAGGAGCAACTCCCGGTAATGACACCAATGTCTCAATACCCTGTCCGGTTGAAGGTAAGATTTATGATTTTAAAGTTACATGTGCGAGCGCGCCTAATGGTGATCTGTTCTGTCACTTGGTTAATGTTACACGAGGTACATTCTTGGAAGCATTGATTGAAGGTGCGGGAACAACTACGGTCAGTCTTGGTGAGTTTCATGTAGCCCCCGGTGATGAGATACTTGTTCGATTTACTGGTAAACTTTGGGAGTACTTAGACAGTGAGCCAGCTAATGATGTTGGTTACACGGATTGGTCCTGGAAGTTTCTACCTACAGATGAGACTCAACAGTGGTTAATCAATGGCAGTGGTGGTTTCGTTGGAGCTACGAGTGAATACACTTGGATCACAGCGGGAAGATCAACTGCAAGTAACTGGGCCGGTGGTGGTGGAATGCCTAACCGAATTGTTAAAGCCCCGTTAGATGGTACTATCAGTGACTTATATGCTATTATGGAAACAGCCCCAGCAGGGTCAGAAGTCGTTGAGTACTCTATTGAAAATGTAACTCAAGTAACCAAGCTAACAGCAATCTTTAATAATGCTGGAGGAAACATAACAAATAATACAGTTGATAGTTTAGCAGTAACTGCAGGTGATGAGTTATTGGTTACCTTTACACGTACTGTTGGAGCTGCTGCTGGTAATGATACCAGACATGCATTCTGCTTTACACCTACGGTAGCTGGTAAGCGTATGACATCATTGTTCCTTATTCAGTTCCTAGATAATATTAGCACTACCTACAACGACGTATTCTCCGGAGCCGTTGCTGCAGGTTGGGACACAGGATATACAGAGGCCCGTTGGGTTCTCGATCATCCGCTACGTGTTGATTCCTTTGAGATCGAACAGACAGCAGCTGCTGGTGTAGGTAATGGTTACCGCTACGAGATAAGAAAGAATAACGTTGCTACTGGTTTAGAGTTGACAATTCAAGATACGGATACTAGTGGTTCATCGATTGGTGGTCCTGCTAATTTCGTTAAGGGTGATGAGATTGTATTGGCTGCGGTTATCATAGGTACACCACCGATGAGTACTATTACTGCTAATAAGTTTCGGATGGTTACTTCAGAACCTACAGTGGCTCCGCTTCAGGAAGTAGTTCAAGGTGTGATTGCATCAAGAACATTGTCCACTGCGTTCAGTGTTACGGCAGATATACTTCAAGACCGACCTGATTGTCAGTTGTTGGTAGCTACAGATGCGAACATGAGTAACGTGGTATTCACTTCAACCCATACGGCAACTCAGGACTTAGTGTTTCATGAGCCCCTTACATTGGTTGATAAGACATGTCACCTGGTTAAGTTCACAGCCACTGGTTTAACACCAGAGACACAGTACTGGTATGCAATACGGACTCAAGGAATTACTGACCTAAGTTGTGTTGGTAAGTGCCGGACAGCTCCGGTGCCTTTAGTGGAGCCTGTGACAACCCGTGTGGATAAGATTGGTATGTGGTCATGTAGGCGTAACGCTGGTGATTATGAAGGTAACTTCAGTCTTGGTGGACCATATAGTGAGTGTTGGCGTGAGATGGCCTCTAAGGATTATGACCTAGCTATCTGTTGTGGAGACTTCCGCTATGCGGATCCAGCAGCACCGTTGACAGTTCTGGATAGTAACCCAAAGTATTACTTAGGTGAATTCCGGGATTCTATGCTACAGACACAGTACCAAGTATTCAGTAAGACAACTGGTCAATGCTGGTTCCCTGATGATCATGAATATAAGAACGATCCAAGTCTTGGTACTACGGGATGGACAGCTATTGTAAGTAACTCGAACATTGCTCAAGAGTTGATCATGACTTCGTACGATAACCCACAGCCTTTAGCCACCTCCTTTACTCAAGGTAGGGCTGGCGTATTTGACTGGGGTAACATCAGGTACTTAGCTCTTGACACTTCCTTTCAACGAGGTACGAATGTTAACACCTCAATGCTTGGTGATGGTGGTGCGGTTAACGTCAGTGGTTCTGGTCTCATTAATACTTGGGATCAAGAGGCGTGGATACGTTCAGCGCTGCTTCAAGCAAAGACTGATGGGGTTAAGCGTGTGCGAATTATAACAGCTAGTGGTTGGTTATCCGCTTTCAGTAACTCTTCGTGGGCTGGTGCCTTTCATGTTGATAAGCAGAGATTGTTAAGTACGTTTATTCGTGACAGTGATATTCCAGAGACAGAGATGTGGACTGGAGATCAGCATGTGTCGTTTATGGATGATGGTCAGAGTGGATCACTGTTGTTACATCCAAGTGATGTTGACGGCGGTCGGTTCATTACTGTTCAGGCGTCAGCGTTGTGGTCAAGTGACGGTGGATCATTAACTGTTCTGTGGGATGACATCTTTACGAACACAGGTGTTGTGCTACGAGTTGTTGATGGTGGTTCTGCGTTTACGTGGTATCAGTCAGCAGTGACTACAAACAGTTGGTACTTGGCACGAGCTGCTGGTTCGACTGTGGATCCAAACTTCAGTAAGCCAACAAAGTTCCGTCAAGATGGTGACTTCAAGAACTTCAGAGTTGATGCTGCTTCACTTGTCTCCGATAACTGGGGCTTTGGTGATGTAGATGGACTAGGGTTCAACACCATTTACTTTCGACCAGTTGTTAATGCTCAACCTGATATCTTAACTACTACTCTCCATTACGGGGAATCGTGGTTAACTTGTCTGGATACTGAGACCAACGGTGTTGATAGGACTAATGCGCTGTATAATCTTGATCAAGTATATGGCCGGACAGTGTACAACCTCACAACTGAGTTTGCATCTGACTACCGTAACAATGACATTGAGTTGAGTAGTGCTACCTATGCTGTGGACGATGACGCAGGTGTTGTAACCATTAGAGTTAATAAGATTGATTGGTTTGGACCTACGACTATCGAGACATTTACTACAGCTGGAACTGCGGTTGATGGTGTGAACTACACTGGACATACTGCAACAGAACGAACCTTCCTACCTAACAAAGGTTTCCTGGAGTTTGATATTCCGGTGATCAATGCTGGTGGTGGAACATTCACAGTAACCATTCAGAACCCAGGAAGTAATGGACAGCTAGGCGCAATCACTAGTGCAACTGTTACCATCACTGATGTCTAAGGTAATAGCATTTGTACTTTCTTTGGTAAGTTTAGGTGGGGTCTTTAAGGGCCCTGCCCCTTTACCGGAGGCTTTCGCGATGATCTATCAGAAACCTTATGTTGCCCATGTATATGATTGCTCGAACATGTGTGCTTCTTATTTGTTTCTGTTACGGAAGAGTGGTTATACAGATGCTCGGATTGGAGTATTCGGAAAGAGGTATGGACAAGATTTACATGCAGTGGTATGGGCTGATAATGCGTGGCATGATATAACTAATAATATGCCTAACATCATTAACCCCTCACGGTTTGGTAAGTTCCAGTATTGGGTGTCTGAGTATCAGCTAGAGCACCACTGGGAGTACACTATAGATAAAAAGGAGCTGAGTAGGTATGAGAATTAAAGAGGACATTCGCGTTAGACTCAAGATATCTGTTAAAGTAAATCCCGAAACGGACTGTTGGGAATGGCAAAACTATACTCAAAAGGATGGTTATGGGGTTATAGGTGTAGAAGGTAAGGGTCAGTTAGCCCACCGGATATCTTATGAGACTTTCAAAGGTGACATCCCTAATGAATTACAAATAGACCACGTATGTAAAAACAAATGTTGCATTAACCCTGAGCATCTTGAAGCGGTTACGTGTCGTGAAAATGTTCAAAGACATCATTGGGTGGATGGTAGATGTAAGAGAGGTCATAATATAACAGACCCTAATAATATCTATCTACATCCTAAGACTGAATCGGTTCGATGTCTAACGTGTTTGAAGATGCACACTAAACGTAAAGATGATAAAAGGAAAAATAAATCATGCCAGAATTAAATATGGGAACTCCCCGTAAAGCTGGGGATATATATATTAAAGAGGGTGTACCACAGGATGACATTGCAGTCTCTAGTGTAACACCTGTACCTGTCTTTGATGCTCAAATTGAGAACTATGAAGGGAACGTTGGTTTCTGCGTAAGTAATACAGGAGCTGAATCTATTGAGGTTACAGTTACCGCTAGTTATGACTACTCTAATGACTTCCCAGTTAACACGGCTTATGTACTGACTTTGGTTGACGCTGAAGTACTAGCTGCAGCTGCTGTTAAGGAATGGACATTACCACCGTTGAGCCCTTATACTTGGGTTAGACTTTCATTGGCAGCTCCTGGGGCAGCGTCTATCGCTACCTGTTGGGTAAGGTGCAAAGGAAGGAGTTAGTCATGAAGACCGTTATTATAACAAGTGCGGTATTAACTTTACTCTTGGGAATCTTTGAGTATGAGTTGGACAAGTTAGATCCGGCCTTGAGTGGCAGGACTATGGTAGCAACGATGGGGCCACTGGCTCCGGTCATTGTTATTAATACACAGAAGTAGAATCTATAGGGGACCTTGGCTATGTAGCTTGGGTCTCCCATTAGAAGTTACTTGAGAATGGAGAGTGGTTCAAAACGAACAACGGCTTGAGTAGTTATCTTAAGGAGAGATGATATGAATGATTATGATGAGCAGGACTTAGCAGTACAGGACGGGACTTGGGAAGATTGGGAAGCGATCGAGAGCCTGGACTATGAACCAGATGTTTGGTTTATGATCTCTTGGCAGAACCCAGGTACTATGGGAGCACGCCCTGAGTTATTGACACAGGGTCCTTACTGGAGTATTGATGGCTTTTGTTTACAGTTGTCAGAGCCCGGGGATAACTTATGAGGAATGTCTTTGAGAGTAGCTGGTGGAAAGCCTGTGAGTTTGTAATAGCAGGTTTCATTGTGCTTTGTTTGTGGTTAGTAATTGTTGGGCTGGTGGCTTAACGTTTGTGGAGACTCAGGTAATGCTTGTTGATGGTTACCTGCTAAAATTTATTACAAAAATGTGAGGGCCTATACGTATAGAGATGACCGTCACTTCCCCCCTTAGCCTATATACAACAGCCCATCCCACCGATCCCCGCTTCATTAGTAGAGACAGAGGCAGTTACCTTATGCACACGTATGTTATATAATAGAAAGAGAGGGACTTAAGCACGATCTATGCCTTGTTAACTCTGCTGACAGGCGTTCCTCAGTGTGGATTCGATAGATAGTACAGGGGAATGGGGGATAGAGGGTGTCTAATGTGGTGGTTTGTCTGTGTGTTTGTATGATGGGGTCTATTTTTTTTCAATTAGGGCTTGACATATGAAGAAAGAGAACTATTGTAAGTAGAGTAAGGCAACATTAACTATAACCACAAAGAAGGAAAGAGACCATGACATTCCCAACAGAAGAACAAGAAGCAATACTCAAGGCACAGTTCGAAGCTAACAAAGAAGCGAGACTACTGAAAGAGAGTAAGTATGCAGGACTAAAGCTAGCTGGAAACATACTAATGTGTTTACTAATGTTTCCTTGTGTGCTTACAATGTTCTACGTAATACCCATCGCAGCGGGCTTCCTGTTTTCTGAAGTCCTTATATATACTATTGATATAATAGATGGTGTCTTTGGTATCAAACCATTCTTCTTATGTACCATCGGAGTATTCATAGGCTACGTCATTGCTAAAACAAAATAAGGAGAAAGATAATGAGCTTAATCGCAAGCATAAGTAAAGACCCTAACGTTGATACACTGATTACATACAAAGGCGCTACTATCGAGGTAGCATACGCCCACCACAGCATAATTGGTACGCTTTATGTTAGTCAAAGAAACAATACAGCCGGTATAACTTCATCGACTGGCTATAAGACCATACCTATTGAAAACATAAGCAGCATAACAAATGACAGCAATGGCATGTTAATTGTAACCATCAAGGAAGTATCATATAATGCATAACACATATCATAACCCAGAGGACATCCTACATCAAACACTAATGTACGTAGATCGTCCAGTACGAATATATAAGGTTGAGGACTCACAAGTATCTACCGTGCGTGGTATCTTGGCAAGTAACGATGGTCGGTTCGTAGTCCAGAGTCATGAGTTCACACTTACAGAAGTAGTCAAGCTTGAGACTGAAGATCATTCCAACATATCACATCTAACATATTATATATAGGAGACATCATGCCACACCTAAAACGGATGGAAGCACAAGATCATTTAATAGCTCTAGAGTTAGATAATGACACACAACTGTGGATCACAGCATCTGAAATAGAGTCTGTTAAGGTATATTCAGACTGGGAGGACGCTCTAACAGTAACCATTAGGACTAAGTCAAATACATACTATGAGTTCACCATCGATGAGGCCTTCAAATCAACTTTCTTACATATATTAACACTTAAGTCCTGTAAGGAGACATCATGAGAACAAGCGAAGAAGTATTAGAACATATACTAGATAGAATTACTGTTGAAGAATACACAGAGTGTTGGCTGTGGTCAGGCTCATGCAATACTGGTGGTTATGGTCACATGAGCGTGGATGGTAAGGACTGGTTAGTTGATCGCTTACTATATACTATTCTTCTGGGACCTGTACCTAAGCAACATCATTGCCATCATATGTGCTATGAAAGACTTTGTGTGAATCCTAATCATCTACAAATGCTAACTGCTAGTGACCACATGAAACTCCATAATGAAGAAAATAAAGACTATTTTAAGCACGAATATAATATTTCTTCAATAAAGGGCTTGCATTTAGGTCTGATATACGCTACCTTATAGACAAGTAACACAACGAAACATTAACCCAAACCTAACAACGGAGAACACACCATGAAGCAGCCAACCACAACAATCGCAATACTGAGACCAGAGTCAATCCTCAAGTCATCATTCAAAGGCCGTGTCCAAAGAGACATGACAGTCACCACTCAAGGCACCGCTAAAAAGACAGCCCGAGTATTCTTACCCTTAGATCGTAACTTAATCAATAAAGGAGCATAAACATGACACACTCACTCAAATACAAAAACTTCGTACATGCTATCAAAGAGAAGCTCGCTAACAAAGGTAACACACTAGTCATTGACGCAGCTAACCAAGTAATCGCTCATCTCTATGCAGAAGAGAAACTACGTAAAGTCACAGGTCTTAACATAAGGGTAAAAGTATGAGCTATCAAATAGAGACTGGACTAAAGACCTTCGTAGGTACAGAAGTAACAATCCACTTGTTCCTTTTAGATGAAACAAAGAAGCTTAGCGGAACCTTAATCTATGATCCAGATGCAGATACCTTCACCATTGACGGTGAGACTTTCAAAGCCGTAGAGATAATTTATATTAGGATCTGCTCCACAGCCATAACTGTAATGATGTAAAGAACAACCACATAAGGAATAACTACCATGAACAACAAAGAAAACATGATTAATTTATTAAGTTCTACTGCCGGTTACTTTACCATTGAGAACAGAAGTGAGGATGCAGCCGGTCAATGTTTATACACTGACGGTTGTGGTAATCACTGCGCTCTAGGTCTCTATTTACCTAATGCTGAAGATTTCTCAGATTGTCATGAAGGTATCACAGACTTAAGACCATCACTGAAGGACATACCTGAGTGGAAAGATGTACCTACAGCCTTCCTCATGGATGTACAGCTTCTTCACGATAAGAGTCTCAATTGGAATGACGAAGGTTTATCAGTATTTGGGGTAACTTTCGTGGAACGATTAACAAAAGCATACAACCTACTCGAAGAGGACAACCAAGTATGACCAAAGAACAAGCACTGACACTAGTAGGATACCTCATCGCAATACTAACAATCATAAGCGCATTACCAACCTCATAAGGAATAACTATCATGACATACTTAAAGTCACCATGCTGTAAAGTTTCATACCATTACTCACAAGGTTATCATGTCTGCACACAATGTGGTTACACAACTCTAGATCCTTACCAATTCCAGAAGGAAGACGTGGAAGAAGATGTGGAGGACAATGATGACAATATCTAAAATACTTAAAGCTTTTAATCACAAGCCAGTAACCTTTCAATGGGAAAATCCAGATGGTTACTACATTAGACCGGAGCTCAAACTAGACTTCACAAAGAATGGAGACATCAAGTTATACTGCGGGGACTTTCTAGGTGATGTAAAAGTCTATACACATTTCAGGCTTGAAGATGTAGTCAACGTCATCATAAACACAAACAATGAGTTAACTATCATTATAAAGGGGCAATAATATGACACCACAACAACTACCATTCAAACCACTGACAGTTAATCAGCACCACAAAGCACGCTACCGTATTCACCAACTAACAAACACATATGTATTGGTTGATTGTTCAAAAGGAGCACTCATCGTCGGTGTCTATAAATCCCTAGAAGATGCAGAACAGAAGAGAAGGAGTCTCAAGTCATGCCAATAGAAGACGAAGACACATTGGAGTTCTATAATGACTGGTTGATTGAGGTTACAATTACCGATGCTAATACCGGCATGGAAGTTACCAGCTTAGGTCACCTCTACCTTTACGGTAACGATATGTGCAGTGTCTGCTCTAAAGGTACCTACATTAAATTCCACAAAGACAGCATTACCTCATTAAATACTGAAGGAAACTACCTAACCATAAGGATCAAACTATGACCTACTACAAAATCTACAATCGTAAGGGAGTTTGGGTCAGTGTGGCCTACACTCAAGAACAAGCAGATCTAAAGACAGTCCTACAGAAGGGATTCACCAGTGAACGTTTCGATGTTGACATCCGAGTTAAACCAAACCGTAAGGAGACTAAGTAATGACCACTGATAGATTGTATAACGAACTAAAGTATTACCAAAACCGATTTGTAACAATTATCTTTGATAGTGGCGTTACTAAAGAGGGTGTCTTAGAGTTGGAGTCAGGGATTTTCTGGTTAGTAGGTCGGTTTGTAAATATGATGTTGGATCCTTCACAACTTGAACACATAACCGTCGATCATAACAATAGTCATAAAATTAATATTACCGTAGAGGAGAAATCATGACAAAGACTAACCGAGACAGAACATATAAATACACAGCATGTCAAGCTGTAAGCAGTCTTAACCACAACACAGGTATCTATCACTTAACAGATACAATGGAGTTTGAAGATATCTGGATCAGTGCCGATCTTATTGACAAGATCTATGCCTTGGACACAAGTGCTGAGGTCTTCGAAGTACTTAAGGAGCTCTTAGTTGACTGCGTGTGGGATACCTTCAAGTATGACTCAACCAAAATCAGTAAGAAGGCACTCAAGATCAACATGGTTAACGAGAGTGGTTCCTTCGTAGCTTACATTGGCACACTTAATGAACCGGGTTACTATCCATTGGCAGTATTTGCTAACAGAGGTGAGTTATGAACACACGCTTCATACCAAGTGAGCTTTATCGTAGACCCAGTGTACAACATGATATAGACCTAAGTAATTACGAAGGTCATGTTTTCTTAGTTCATTTCTTAGACAATGATACCTTTTACATGATGTTGAGTAATGGATTTACTAATGAACGATACTTCAGAGGTGTTAAACTTTCCAAGGAACTCTACCAGAACATGCGTGAAGAAATAGCAGAGGAGAATGTTGTATGACAAATAATTATCAACTTATGGAAGAACTCAACCCACAGTGGGCACGTCAACTACGACTAGAGAACAAGTCCAACGACTTGGCTCGAGACCTACTACAGAAGAAGTTTGATAAGATTGCTGAAGGGAATGGTTCTATGACCTCTCAGAAGTCTGGCCGTAAGATCATGAATGAAGCAACAATGAGGGTTACTCATGCTCTCCAAGATTACCTGGATAACTTATCCAACGTCCGGTCATCGAAACCAGCTAAGACGATATTAAGACTACTGAAGGAAGTCAAAGGCCTTAAGGTTGCTGACTTTGCTCTAGTCACTGTACGTACAGTATTCCGTCTAGCTGAGCGTTTCGAGGGATCCGAAGATTGTGCACAGACGGTAGCGCTAATTGGTCGTGAGATAACCAAAGCATGTGAAGCTCAAGTTAAATACGTGAGTCTGAAGAGCGCCGTATCACCACAGTACATTAAAATTGTTAAAGAAGCTAAAGCGCACTCAGCCAACGCAGGTCGTACTGAGAAGGTCTTTAGAAAGCTTGCTGAGAACCATGGTATTGATCCTATGAAGATGGGTCACAAAGACACTGTGGCTTTTGGTATTAAGTTGCTGGCCATAGTCCTTGAGCATGGTGGCTTCGTAGAAAAGAAAGTTGTTCAAGCTAAAAAGAAAGAATCAAAGTATCGCTTAGTATTCATGACAGAGGTTAAAGAATACATGGATGAGATAAATCAGATCATGCTTGATAATGCAACCTTCAACTTACCAATGATTCACCCACCGGCTAACTGGGAACCAAACGGAACACGAGGTGGTTATCTCTCAAACATTGTATCAAGCACCAACCTAATGATAACAGGATTCAGATATCGTAAGTACCGGAATCAGGTAACTGCTAAAAATCTATCTGAAGTAAGAGATGCAATTCACGCAGTCCAGAACATTCCGTATAAGATTAACACACAAGTCCTCGAAGTGTTGGAACAGTTGTGGGCCCGGGGAGGTGGGGTAGCTAAGTTACCACCTAGCTCTGAAAAACCAGAAGGCTTACCACCACGGTTAAGTGATGAAGAGTATGCTTGGTTTAAGGAGCATGACCCAGAGACTTTGAAAGAACGACGTATGAACAATGCAGCAGCTTGGCAAAAGCATAAGAGCACACTTGGTCGGCAGGACAGCATTCGACGAACACTAGTGTCTGCACGGTGGGTTAAGGATGAACCAGAGATCTACTTTCCGTACACTGCAGACTTCAGAGGCCGACTTTATTGTAGCTGTGAAATGTTAAGTCCTCAAGGTGACTCAGTTACGAAGGCCCTGCTTCAGTACAGTAAAGGTAAGAGTCTGAGAGATTCACGTGGAGTACGTTGGTTCAAGATCCATGGGGCAAACGTATGGGGAGCTGAAGGTAATCACGACGAACGCGTACAATGGACCACAGAGAATGAAGCACGGATTTTATCTGTTGCTAATGACCCAACTTCCCACACATGGTGGCATGATGCTGATAAGCCTTGGCAGTTCCTAACGTTTTGTTTTGAGTATGCAGGATTCAAGAAACATGGGGTTAACCACGTCTCACGATTAATGGTTGCTCAAGATGGTAAGTGTAATGGTCTCCAACACTTCTCAGCAATGACAAGAGATCGTAGAGGGGGAGTTGCAACCAACTTAGTACCAGGCGAATCTAAGCAGGATCCTTATGAGATAGTTTTGGAGACTGTGAAGGACCTGTTAAGAGCTGACGGTGGTGAGATTGCTCGGGCTTGGTTAGCTGTTGTGGATAGAGATCTGGTTAAACGTCCAGTAATGACCACACCCTATGGAGTAACCGAACAAGGAATCCAAGAGCAGATCATAAGTCACATCACTAAAGCCAAGTCTGAAGATCCAACTAAGTACACGGTAAATATTGACGGAGGACCTCGGGAGTTTGGTCAAGCGTGTCGATGGTTATCCCGTATCATAAGTACAGCAGTAGGAGAGACTGTTGAAGCAAGTCAGGTAATTAAGCTTTGGCTCCAGGATCTGGCCTTGAAATATGCGAAGGCTGATAAGCACTTGTACTGGTACAGTCCTTTGGGATTCAAAGTTGTGCAATACTACCCGAAGTCGAAGGTCCTGAGAATTGATACAGGGACCGGTGAACAACGTATCACATCACAAATACGGAAGGATCTACCACAGGTCGATGGTCTTGGTCAAAAGAATGGAGTTAGCCCTAACTTCGTTCACAGCCTGGACGCTACACATTTAATCATGACGATCAATGAAGGGCGTAAGATTGGTCTTGATTCTATTGTAACCATCCATGACTCCTTCTCATGTCATCCCTGTGATGTCGATCTCATGAATAAAGTACTAAGGGAGACACTGGTTGATCTGTACCTTTACAGTGATCCAATCCAAAGTATTTATGAGCAAGCCAAACGTGATTTACCGGGGGTGGAAATTCAACTTCCCACAGAAACGGCCAAAGAAACTTTCGACCTTAATGAGATACTTAAGTCGGAGTATTGTTTCAGCTAAGTACTACTATAGTATATCAAAGACTTAC
>JAVJHY011885971.1:0-21256 GCA_035593235.1 Phascolosoma agassizii
TAGAGAAACGAGTGCGACTCTTCGAAGACGGACGCGAGCGCCTCCTCTCGATCGTGGCCGCCGGCGGACGCTTCGCGCTGAAGGGTCCTCTCGGCCTCGAGCTCCGACGCGTCCGTCGGCCGCCGGCCCGCGCCGTAGTGCGGTTCGTCCTCGATCTCGTGGCCGGTGGGAATCTCACCGTCCACGTCTGCGAACTACGCGGAAGCGCCGCGTCGCACCGCGGTTCCCCACGCGAAGACCTCGACCTGCATCGCACCCTGCTTGCCACGCATCTGCGAGATGTTTGAGAAGCCGAAGCGGACGTTCCAAACCTCGCCGGCGTTCATCGCGCGCGCATCCTCGAGCATGCGAACGAGCGCCTCGCGACGGGCGCGAATCATGAGGCTTTCCGCCGAACGCATCTCGCCGCCGACGAGGTTCCTGAGCGCCGTCGCGAAGGTCTTGAAGTAGTCCGTCGCGATGACGACCTGCCCCAACACCATGCGAGTGTCCGCGGCGGATCCGGGGTCGCGCACGAACTTCAGGTTGTTGACTTCGATGTTTCCGAGCTCGGCCTCGCGCTGGTCGAGGCTGCGTCGATGCGCGCGCGCGGTGAGGGCGCCGACGCCGGCACCCAGCAAGATCAGCGCGATCGGGATGAGGAGGACGAGGAAGCCGAATGCGTTCGAGTCGTCGCCCATCACGCACCTCCGCCGAGCGCGACCGCAGTGCCATATGCATAGAGCTCGGCCGCGCCCGCCGTGACCGCGCTCGTTGTGAAACGCACGTTGATCACCGCGTCGGCGCCGAGTTGCTCGGCCTGCGAGATCATCCGATCGATCGCCTGGCGACGCGCTTCCGTGAGGAGTTCGGTGTAGCCCTTCAGCTCACCGCCCACGAGGTTCTTGAGCCCGGCAGCGATGTCGCGACCGACGTGCTTGGCCCGAATCGTGTTGCCCTGAACGAGCCCGAGGACCTTCGTGACCTCGAATCCTGGGACGAACTCGGTGTTGACGACGAGCATGATCGGATCTCCTTCTCTTTGAACGCGGAGTTTGAGTTCGCGGTACGTTCTCGCGGTCGAGAGCGTAGCGGAGCCGACTGCCAGCGAACAGGAGGCACGCTACAATCCTCGGGCTGCTATGCCGCGCCTTAGCCATTCAGAAGGAGGGAAGCGCCATGAGTCGGAACTTGCGCGCCGCGATCCAGTGTGCGCTCACTGTCGTTGGAACAGTGGTGCTCGCGCCCGGCGTCCACGCACAGGTCGACACGCCCGACTTCGACGCCGAGCTCGAGGAGATCCGTACCCGCGTCGCATCCGGTCGGTGGAGTGATGCGCACGAGCGACTCTTGGAACTCGTCGCCACGACGCCTTCACGCGCCGCCGTCCTCCGAAACTGGGCCGAGATCGACGAGTCGCTCGCACGTTGCGCGTTTTGGGAGCAGTACGACGTGCCGGATCCGAGGGACGTCGTGTCCGGTGATCTCCTGTCATGGAAGGAGTCGAGTGGCGACATCAAGCTGCGCTATCGCAGCGGGGATGCGGGACTGTCCGAAGACGGCGGCGACTTCCTCGCGACAGGCACGATCCTGCTCCATCCGCTCAAGTTCAAGGGCACGTATCACATCGAGATCAAGGGCGATGATCTCCCCGCGGGAACGAGGCTGCCCGTCGTCTTCGTGTCATGGAACTGGGACACCGGCCTCGGCTTGCCCTACGCCGTCGCGTTCGGGGACCAGACCGCGATCTTCGAAGTGTCGGACGGTCTGCACGAGCTGGATCGGGCGTCGACGCTGATCCGCTACGGCCGCGATTACTCGTTCAAGGTCAGCGTCGCCAAGTCGAGTATCTCGGCGTTCTACAATGGCAAGCGACTGCTGAAGGCGAAGCGGCCGAAGGGCGACTTCGGACAGTTCGGATTCAGTGCGGTCGCCGGGTTGGAGGAAGTGGTCATCACGGGCGAGGTCGAGCCGGCCTGGATCGCGGGGCTCCTCGACGCGCGCATCGAGCGCGACTGGAGCGCGTTCCGCAAGACATACGACCCGCTGGACCAGCTCCCGGAGTGGGTCGCAGAGGGAGTGCGCGGTGACACCAAGTCGATGGGCGAGTTCGGCGTCCTGGCGCCCGGCCCTCCCGACCCGCGCAATCGCACCGTTCTCCAGAACGCCCGCAGCTATCAGGAGAAGAACCGCTTTCGCGACGGACTGACCTACGCCCTCGAGCTGAACGATGCGCACGCCACCGCGCCGACGCGCGATTGGCTCGCTGGGTACTTTCTGTACTACACCGGCAAGCCGGAGCAAGCGCTGGATCGACTCGATCGACTCTGCGAATCCGACGCTGACTTCTTCCCCGGTCGGCTACTCCGCGCGCGCCTCGTGAGATACGCGCGACCGGACGAGAGTGAGTACGAGATCGAGCGGCTCGTTGCCGACTTTCCGGACTACGTGGACACGTACGAGGAACTCGTCGATCTCCACATGCAGCACGGCAACGTCGACGAAGCGGAGCGCGCGCTCGACGTTGCGCTTGACTGCGGCGTCCCCGCCGGGGCGTTGCGGCCCATCGCGCTCAACATCCTGCGTGCGCGACAGGGACCGACGTGGCGCAAGGCGTACGAGTACTCGTCGAAAAACTACGTCGTGCGGTCCGACCTCTCCCGTGACGTCTGCTTCGAGATCTCCCAGGAGCTCGAGAAGTTCTATCGCAAGTACAGCGCGCACGTGAGGCGACCGGCGCGCGGCGACGGGCGGAAGTTCCAGGTGTACTTCTTCTCGGGGGAGGCGGGCTACCACACCTACTGCGAGGACCTGCTCGGATACGGAGCGGACAACACGCTCGGCTTGTTCAGCATGGGCCTGAAGCAGCTCCTCATTTGGAACTCACCGGAGAAGGCCAGCATGATGCGGACCGTGCGGCACGAGGGCTTTCACCAGTACCTCGACCGCATCAGCGGTGAAGCGCCGGTTTGGCTACACGAGGGGATGGCCGAGTACTTCGAAGAGTCGAAGCTGGTCGGCGGGAAGTGGCGGGACGGACAGGTGAACGAGTACCACGTGAGGATCCTCGACAAGGCCGACGACTGGACGCCGATCGAGGAGCTCGCGTTCATCGATCACCAAGCCTTCCGCGCGAACAACACGCTGCACTACGCGGAATCCTGGGCGTTCGTCCACTTCCTGTGGAACCACGACAAAGACTCGAAGCGCATGCTCGACACGCTGCTGGACGAACTCCTCGGCGGCGCGGATCGAAAGCAGGCCCTCGAGACGGCATTCGCCGACGTCCGTTGGGCTGAACTCGAGCTCGACTTCCACGGTTACGTGGCGTCGCTCGAGGTCGACTGATCTACTGCCCGTGGACGCGCGCGTCGGAAACGGTGCGCGCCCACGCGTACCAGAAGGCGCGATCGACCCGAACGGGTTCGAGCGTGCCGACGCGGATGACCTCTCCGTTCTCCGCATCCGCGACGCGCTCCGTGGGCTCGTATCCGTCGACGGAGACGAGCGCGCGCGAGCTCCGCGCTGCGCGCACCTCGCCAGTCCGGCCGTCGCGCAGGAGGACGATCGGATCGCCGCCCACTTCGATACGCACGATGCCGTCGCGCTCGACGACGGCTTCGGGGACGGCAACGGCATCTCCGCGGTGGCGCACCCCGAACACGACGTCCTTCGGCCGGATCGTGCTCGTGTCGAGGCCCGCGTCGAGGTGTTCGAAGAAGAGGCGATCGGGGTCGGCGAAGTACTCGGCGTAGTTCGAGGCCGGCTGGCCGCGCTCGTCGCTGGCCTTGTCGAGCACGAGCGTGTCGGGATGCGCGTCGACCCAGTTCCCGAAGGTGGTGAACACGGACGGGACGTGCTCGAGTGTGGCGCCCTGGTTCTCACCGCGGATCGAGCGCCCGTCGATCTGGGTCCAGTACGACTCCGTTTCGCGGTCGAACATTACGAGCACACCGTGCCAGAGGCGACCCGTGACGCCGAAGCGGTACGGCGTGCCGTCGACCTCGCGGGAGTACACGACTCCCGCATTGGCGAGGGGTCACCAGGTCGCCGCGATCGGCGCCCCGTCAAGTTCGTCGTTGACGATTTCGTGGCTGTCGAGCTGCCACGCCGAGTAGCACTTGGCTGTTCCGTCCTTGCCGACGACGCCGAGCACGGTCTCGTCAATGTCCATCCACTCGATCGCTTCGTCGACGGAGACGAACGCTGGCGCATCGATGGACGGGATCGCGTCGTGGTCCATCAGGCGGAACATGGGCTCGCCCTCGATGAGTTCGTAGGGGAACCCGTACGCGGCGAGCGCTTCCTCCGTCAGCGGCTCGGGTCGATACGCGGCTGGCGCGAGCGACGTTGGCATCGCGGCCGGCTGCTCGGGCTGGGGGGCATCCGGTGCGGAGCACGCTACGAGCAGGGACGCGAGGAGAGGAGAGTGCCGAACAGTGCGAGGTTGGTTGTGGGACATGGCGGCGCGATTCTAACCGTTCGCCGCCCGCGCGGGCGGGTCAGTCGCCCGCATTCGCAACGCGCACGGCTTCGACGTTCGAGTCGGCGCCGGTCGTGAGGAGCAACGCGGTTGGGGTTCCGTCGGCGTCGACGCGGAAGTGTACGCGCCACGAGTCGCCTGAGCCGATGTCGTACGCGATGAAGCTCTCCGGCGACTCGGGAAACGCCGCGCGGGTGGGGAAGCCGTTCATGAAGCGAACGGAGCCGATGCCCTCCCGCGCGAAGCTGTACTCGATCATCGCACGGCCGCGCTCGAACTCGAGTATCGCGATGAGCGCGATCTCGCCGAAACGATTGCGCCCGGGGATCGCGCTGGCGCGGTCGAACTCGCCGTTCGCTTCGATCCAATCCTCGAAGAACGAGAAATACAGCGCATCGAACTCGTCCGCCGGGGCGTAGGGGTCGAGCAATTCGCGCAGCGGCCCCATGTCGCCCTCGAACGCGAGCGCGAACGCCGCAACGACGCGTTCGCGCAGCTGCCCGCGGCGGAACACCTGCGCGTCCGGAACCGGGTGGATCCAGCCCGCTGCTTCTGCGTCGCTCGATGAGATCTCGAGTGCAGCGCCAGCGATACCGACGCGGACCACGTCACCCGTCGGAAGCCGCCAATCGCCGACGTACTTGGCGAGTGCGTCCGGAGCGAGCTTGATCGTCGCGGGCGGGAGCTCGACCTTTGCGCCGAAGACGAGCGCTTCGATCGTGGGTGTCAGGTCGAACGAGTAGGCATCCGCGTTGTTCCCCGCGGCGAAGATCAGCACGCCCTCGTCCGGATAGCGGCGGAAGTCGGCCGAGAAGACGTCGTTGCTGCCGTTGTGTCCGACGAGCCGCGTTCCGCGCGCCGTGATCGAGACACCGCAGCCGTATCCGGTGCCTCCGCGCTCTCCGAGGGCGCCCTTCGGGTTCATCATCTGCTCGATCGCATTCGCGTCGAGCACGCTTTGCTCATCGAGCGCGACGTTCCACTTGAGCATGTCGTCGAGCGTCGTCATCAGACCACCGGATCCCGTTGCGCCCCACGCGAGATCGGGGACGCGCGGGTCGTAGAGCGGGCCGGTGTCGGCGCCGTCGATGTAGCCGTGCGCGAGCACTTCCGGCCTCCATTCGGGCAGGACACGGCCGGTCGAGGTCATGCCCGCCGGCTCGAACAGGAGCTCGCGCAGTGCCGCCTCGTATGTCATGTCCGTGGCGCGCTCGATGATCGCGGCGAGCACGCTGTAGCCGATGTTCGAATACGAACGATCCGTGCCAGGCGCGAACGCGAGCTCGCTGGCGAAGGCGCGCTCGACGAACTCGTCCGCACCGCCGGCCCCCAGGCTCACTCCGCTCGATTCGGCGAAGCCGGACGAGTGGGTGAGGAGCTGGTGGATCGTGATCGAGGCTTTGTCCGGCGGCACATTCTCGAAGTAGAACTCGATCGGGTCGTCGACGGACAACGATTCGTCCATCTGCAGACGCAAGATCGCGGCCGCCGTGAAATGCTTCGTGATCGATCCGAGCGGGAAGACCGTGTCGCGCGACGCCGCGATGTGTTTCGCGCGATGTGATTCGCCCCAGGCCTTCGACAAAATGAGTTCACCGTCGCGGGCGATAATCACGCCGCCCGAGAAGCCGAGTGGCGCGATGCGCGAGATATACGCGTCGACGCGCTCGGCGACATCGCCGCGAACGAGCGGGCCGCCTGACTGCGCAGAACTGGGGAGCGTCGCGAGCGTGGCCGCGCCGGCGAGACAGAGCTTGGAGAGAATCATTCGCATCGGTTTACCTCGTAGTGTCATCCCGATGCCGCGGCGTCCGGAACCGATGCGCAAAAGGCTCGAAAACGCTCAGGCGTCGACCCGCACGTCGGAGGCGGGACGCGTGATGCACGTGAAGGTCGTGTTCGCGGCGTGCGTCTGGATGTTCGTCCCCGAGCACGTCGCGGCGCACGTGCCGCACTCGCCCGCCCGGCAGCCGTACGGAATCTCGACGCCATTCGCTTCGGCGATCTCGAGCAGTGTCATCTCAGCAGTCGCCGTTGCTTCGATCCCGCTCTTCGTGAAACGGATCGTATAGCGCGCGGGCGCCTCGGCAGGTGCGGTGGCGGGTGCTTGCCGCGGATCGCCCGAGGTCGAGTCGGTCAGGCTGCCAGTTGGGGGCGCGAACGGTGTGTCGGGCTCGCCCGGTGGCTCGACAACCGTTCCAACGGCGATGCGGTCGTCGCGGAAGCTCTCGGTCCACAGGTTCGCGAGCGGAAACGACAGCGAGCGAAGCGCGAGGATGATCGCCTCGCGCATCGCTGCCGGAGCGCAAAGGTACACGTGCCTCTCGATGAAGTCGGGCGCCGCGTCAGCGATCATTGCGCGGTCGACGTGCCCGGTGCGTCCCTCCCACGGCTGTGCGCCGTCCCAGTTCGACGTCACGGTTGTATGGATGTGGATGCCGGGGTGCCGCGCGGCGAGGAACTCGAGCTCGCTGCGGAACACGATCTCGGCGGGCGCGCCAACTGAGTGCACGACGACCACATCGACGTCGGCCACCGTGTCTGCGATCCAGCGCAGCATGGACATGATCGGTGCGATACCGATTCCGCCGGTGATGAAGAGCAACTTGCGCGAGCGGAACGGCGTGCAGGAGAAGTGCCCGGACGGCCCGTGCATCGAGACCTCGTGGCCGAGCCGCATGCTGTCGTGCATCCAAGCGCTCACGCCGTCGGCGTCCGACCGCCGCACCGTGAGCTCAAGCGTGTGCGGGCGCGACGGAGTCGAGGAGATGCTGAACGACCGGTAGACCGTCTCGAGATCGATGTCGAGCGCGAGCGTTACGAACTGCCCGGGTTCGTAGGTGAAGAGTTTCGTGCGTTTGCCGACGAAGCGAAACGTCCGCACTCCCGGCGCCTCGTCGATGATGTCGGCGACGACGAGCCGCGTCGTGCCCGAGTTCCAGATCGGACCATCGGCCGCGGCATGACCCGACTGCGCGAGGTCCGCGAGCGGCTGACGGTGTGTTGGCGGGGCCGAGAGGACACGCTCGAGCCGGATCGACGATTCGCTGACGCGGGCAGCGTCGAAGCTCGAGGCGTGTCGCGCGAGCGACACGCGCAGCTCAAACGTCTCCATTCGGATCCGGTCACCATCCGCGATCTCGGCCGGCTTCTTCGTCACGATCTTGCGCCCGTTTACGGACGTGCCGTTCATGCTGCCCTGGTCGGTGATGGCGAAGCCCGAAGCCGTGCGCGTGATGATCGCGTGCACGCGTGAGACCTCCGCCGCTTCGAGCTGGATCGTGTTCTTCGCGAGACGACCGATCGAGGTCACGTCCGCCAGCGGGACCTCGCGCTCGAACCTGGTTCCGTTGTAGATCAGCAGCTTGTCCATGGGGCGCGCGCGGGCAGGGGGCCGCGGCTACTCGTCAGCGAGTTCGAAGACGAACGCGTCGAGCTCCTTGGCGATCAGTGTCGAGTGCCGTGCGTTGTAGTGTCCCATCCCGATGACCTCGGCGTTCTGCATGCCCGCGCGGAGTCGTGCCTGCAGGTCGAGCCTCGGGATGGAGGCAGGGAGCGCTTCGTCGAACGGAACATAGCAGTCGACGGGATGCCCGCGAGACGCGAGAAAGAGCACGCCGAACTTCGCGTCGCGCGCCGCGAAGTGCGCGGCCATTCGGTTCATGAATTCGGCGTAGCGCATCCGACCGGTTTCCGCGTCGCTCGTCGTCGCCACCGCGATGGCCAGCTCGTCGTCCGGACCCCGCGGCGCCGGGGGCTTCTCGTCGCGTGTCCATGCGGCCAGCCATTGCTGCGGGAACTGCCGATATCTCAGCAGCCCATACAGAACATACGAGGAGAAGTAGTCGGGCCCGAGCCAGCTCTCGAGCGCGTCCTTCGGCATCCGGACGTTGCCGTCCATCATGTAGAAGAAGCGATCCTGGATCGGGTGGCGGGGGATGGTCGAGAGGTCGTCGGGCAGCGTGCCGTACTGCTCGATCGCGCCCGGGTTGATGCAGAACAGCGCGACATCGACATCGAGCGCCCGGTCGAGAGTGTCGAGGTAGTAGTGCCAGCTGCGCAGCGGGTCGAACCCCGCCCACCCCGTGCTGTGGACCTGGAGCGGTCGTTCCGCGTCCTCGATCATGAAGCGCTGGATCGTCTTCTGGTCGGGCAGCCCGTAGCACATTGTCATCGAGCGCCCGGCGATCAGCACGACCTTGAGCCGCTCGTCCTCGGTCGTCCCCGGCGTGCTCGCCGGCTTTCGGAAGCCGTACTCGTCGAATGCGACCGGGACCGCCCACACCCTGTCGGGGTGGCGCATGTAGCCGTCGAAATTCGGCGTGTAGACGAACCCGTACTTCTCGCTCGGCGTTTGCGCACCCGGCGAGAACGCGATCTCGAACATCGCGTCGGGCTCGATCGTCAGGCGCGTGAAGCTCTCCGCTGCGAGAACGCCGACGCACACGGCGAGGGTGTGGAGTACGAGGTTGCCCTTCATGTGGACGCTAGAACTGGAAGTAGATGAAGGGTTGCGGACGGAAGCCGACGACGGCGATCGTGACCAGCATGAAGGCATATGCGGCGGTGCGCACGTACCGGTTCGTCTCAAGCAGCACGAACTCGCTGTTCGCGCGCTCCTGCCAGATGTGATACGCGTAGATCAACGCGTAGCACGCGAGAAGCGGCTTCAGGTAGATCATGAGCTCGGGCGTCCAGCGGAAGTCGGTGAACACCTTGCCGATGATGACGAACGCGTGATCCATGTCGCGTGAACGAAAGACGACCAGGCCGCTGATCCAGAGCAGCATGAACACCGTCGTCTGGCGCATCCAAGTGAAGAGCGACGGCTTGCCCTCGGACTTGCTCGTGCCGCGGAACGCGAGACCGAGTACGAGGATCGCCCCGTTCCAGCCGCCCCAGAAGACCTTCGGCCACGCCGCACCGTGCCACAGCCCGCCGAGCAGCATGGTCAGCATCAGGTTGCGGTAGCGCATCAGCGTCCCGCCGCGGCTACCGCCGAGAGGGATGTAGAGGTAGTCGCGCAACCACGTCGACAGGCTGATGTGCCAGCGGTCCCACGCCTCCGATGTCGTCCGCGACAGGAACGGCATGCGGAAGTTCCGCATCAGGTCGATGCCGAGCAGGCGGGACACGCCGCGTGCGATGAGCGAGTACCCGGCGAAGTCGCAGTAGACCTGTAGCGCGAAGCCTGCGCCGGCCGCGTACATGATCGCTCCGGTCATGTCGTCGGTATGCGTGTACGCGTTGTCGACCATCAGGCCGAGCGTGTCGGCGAGCACGACCTTCTTGAAATACCCCAGCACGATCCAAAGATGTCGATCGTCAGAACGAGCACGTCCGGCGCCGGATCGCGCGGGCGACCGGCGCAAACGTGAGCCCCCACGGGTAGGGAGGCGAGGAGCGCGAGCGGGACGAAGGGGACGCGCCCCGTGCGCCACGCCTCTTGCTGCCAGTGGAGCAGGTGGCGGTGCACGAAGTAGCCGAAGACGACGAGCGCGGGCAAGAGGACGGCGTTCGCAACGAGGCTGGTCGGCTCGGTGATCCCCGGAAGGAGGTCGTGGTTGATGCGATAGGCGGTGAAGTAGGCGGCGGGTGCGAAGGCGGTCACCGATGCGATCCGCGCGGCGACTCGCGCTCCGCGCCGGCCGGACAGCGTGCGAAACACTGTGGTCCAGAGGACGATCGTCGCTGCCGCGACGACGAGGCTGATATCGACGCTCCTGACAAGGACGTGCGGGAGCACGTCGCGCAACGTCGCGAAGTGGCGCGCGTCGATCCACGAGCGCGCGAGGGCAAAGGGCAACGCGAGCACGAGCGCAAGGACCGCGATCTGCGCGATGCGCGCGATCAGCATCCTCCCGGTCACGCGACCGCTCCCTTCTCGAGCCACGAACCCAGCCGGCGGTAGGCGTAGGCGCCGAGCAGGAGACAAGCGCCGAGCCCGACGAAGCTCATGACGCGCCACAGAGTCGAGACATGCACGAGGTCGACGGCGAGGATCTTCGCGGAGGTGACCACGAGCACGAGCATCCCCGCGCCGCGCCACGCCGTGCGTCGCGCGAACAAGCCGCGCACGATCAGGATCAGCCCGGCTGAAGCGAGGCAAACGCTCCAGCCGGCGTGATTCAATGAGCGTGCGTTTGCGGTGTCGTTGGTCAGGAGCGGGACGACCTGGGACACAATTAGTGCGGATAGAGCGAGCAGGGCGAGCGGCCGGACGAGTCCCGCCGCGTCGTGAACGTGAGGCGACCATTCATCGCTGTCCATTCGTCGGCGGAAGGACGCTCCGATCATGAATGCGAGTGCGGCGACCGTGCCCAGCGCTAGGGCCAGCCATGCGCGTCCCGCGGTGTGACCCGGGGACTCGAGCGGTTCGAGCAATCCTCCGTCGAGCGAGGTCGCGAGCGCGAGGAGCACGACGCCGACGAGGCAAGCGAGCATCGTCGAGCAGCGCGCCGGGCTGGGGGAACGTACTGAGCGTAAGGCGGCCGGCACGCACGCGAAGGCGCAAACGGCAACGACGATCTCGGGCCCGCGCTCGAAGCCTGAGAAGTGGCTCGCCGCGACGGAACGCCACGCGAGGGCGCCGACGAACAATCCGGCCGCGAGGTACGCGTCGAACGAACGCCGCCGCCCGGCGTCGGTGCCGCTGGGCCACAGCGCCATCCAGATCGGGAGCGACGCGACGAGGAACGCGAAGGGAGCGACTCCGTCGCTGTGGCGGCTGTACGCACCGAGGACCGCTGCGAACGGCACGAAAAACGGTAGCGCGACGCGCACGCGCGGCGTGCGAATGTGGAGTGCCGCCGCGGCGACGGCCATCACGGCCCACCAGACGATCGCCCCGTCGCTCTCCCAATAGAGCGGTCCGAACGCCATGAGCTGCATCCACGCGGCGGATGCGCAACCGAAGAGCAGCGCGATGCGAACGATGAGCTGCCGCGTGCCGGTCGCCGTCGTGCTCGATTGCGCTAGCTTGAACGCGATCGCTCCGTTCCATACCGCCATTCCGAGCGCCAGCAACGCCAGCGCGTGCTCCTCGAACGGCGTGTCGATCGCGGCGGCGATACCCATCGACGCGAAGGCCCACGCTGCGTACGCGTTGACGGCGAGGCGCGGAGCCGCATGCGCGGCGTGCATTCGCGCGCGGCGTACCACGTTCCACGCGTGCAGGTGTCCGAGTACGAGGTAGATGCACGCCCACGTCGCGAGCGCGGCGTCCGGGTTCGAGTCGTGATGTTCGATGGACCACGCCCCGGCGAGAATCCATGTGCCGAGGACCGCGAAGTGCCCGAGCTCGGGCCACTTCCTGCGATCCTCGAGCGCGCACAGGAGCACCACCGACACGAGCTGGTAGCCCATCAACTCGTTGAGTCGACCGGAGCTCGATCCGATCGAGAGCGGAGTGAGGAACGCGCCAAACGCCGCGAGCAGCGCGAGGAGGCGTAGCCTGCGATGCATCGCGATCGCGAGGCCGATCGCTGCGCCGATGACGAGCACGACCAGCGTCTGCGTCGAGTCGAGCAGGCCGTGCGCGTGTCGAGCGACGAGCGCCGCTGCGAACCAGCTGCCCAGGCCGGCACCCCCGAGCGCCGACGCGACCGAGACGTGTCCTTTGGGCGCGAGCCGCCATGCCCACGCCATCGCCAGCAGTCCGAACGTCGCGACGCCGACGAGTCGCGTAGTCGGCGACAGCACGCCCTGCTCCACCGAGTACCACGCGAGGCAGAGCAAGCCCACCAGGAGCGCGACGCCGCCGGCGGCGCCCATGATCACGACCGGCAAGCTCTCGCGCTCGACGCTCGCGAGCGGTCCGATCGCCCATGCGGGCGTGTCCCGGCGCGGCGCCTCAGGCCTAGGTGCCTTGTCCGCCTTCTCGATGGGAGCACGGAAGAACGCGGCGACGTCCGGCGCGCCGGCCGTGCGCTCGCCCTTGCGCGCGGGTGGCGTCCACGTCGCGAGGGTCTCGGGTTGCTTCGCGTGCTTCTCGGGAGAAGGTGCGGAGCGCGGACGCTTGGCCGTGGGCAGCCGCGCCTCGAGTTCCGCAACGCGCTGCGTCAGCTCGCGAACCGCGAGCGCGAGCGCGGCGAGCTCCGGATCCGGTCCCCTTGTCGAATCCCCGTCACGGTCTGGCATCGACCACCTCCGGCGCGGATCGTACCAATTCGAGCTTGGAGGCGGCGCTCCACGCCGTTTCGCAACCGGCGGACGCGCGCGATCATGTGACCGGACGACCGCCGCATTGGGCGGCCGGCCGGTTCATGGTCCGTGCTAGTTCGTCGCGGCGGCGTCGCACGCGCTGGTGGCGCAGCTCGGGCGCACAGCTCCCGCGCCGCACTCGTTCGAGCTCTCCGCTTCGCCCGCGACTTCTTCGAAGCCGCCCGCGCTGCAGTCGGCCAGCTCGCAGTTCGCGCTGCTCTCGAGGACTTCGCATGCGCCGTCCGGTGTGCAGGTGACGATCGCCCAGCACGCCTCGCCGTTGGCGTCGACGCGATCGACGCGACAGGTTCCGTCCGGCAAGCGCTCGACGGTCGCGTCGCAGTCTTCCATGCAGGCGGGCAAGCAATCGAGGGCCGAAGCGTCGGTCGGCGGATTCGCATCGTTGCGTCCGAAGCCGAGCATCGAAAGGCCGATCGAAAGGGCGATCGCGCCGGAGGTCAGGATCTTGAACATTCGAGTTCTCCTAGGTCGTGGATGCATGGCGCCGGACGTGTTCCGGCGTCCCGCAGTCCGACCGGCGAAGGCGCCGCGCTATTCCGGCTCCGTCGAACACTCCGTGGAAATCGCCGGGCAGCACTCTTCGAGCAGCGTGCGGACCTGCTCGGCGGACAGAACCTCGCGTACTGCCATCACGGAATCGACACAGGCGGTAAGGAACTCGCGCCGCTGGCTCGTGATCTCACGGACGATCGCGTCGACGCGCTCCCGGTCGATCTTTGGCGCAGAGAGCGCGGCGCGTAACGCCTGCATCCGTTCGGTGATCGACCGTTCGAGCGCGGCGGTGTCCGAGCACGCGACGTCGCAGCGCGTTTCGAGCTGGCGCTTCTGCGCGTCCGTGAGCGCGAGCCGCTCCGTGTCGAAGTCGAGGGCAGGCGCGGGATCAACCCGCAGCGCGCACGACGTGGGCGCTTCTGCGTCCTGCGCCGACCGCATCGACGTGAAGTTCCACTGCAAGCTGGCGATCAAGGCGCCGCCGAGCAGCCACGGGGTCCAGGGCGTCTTCATTGTTGATCCTCGAATGCGGTGAAGCGGGCGAGCAAGGCGGTCTCGGGAAACACCGTCGCGTCGTTCTCGAAGGCGAGCGCGCGTGTCGCGCCCACGAAGCGGTCGATGGTGTGCGGGCCAACGCGCTCGCTCGCCCCGTCCGATCGAGCGCCGTTTCCAAGCGCGCGTGCGACGGCGAAAATGGTCAGGAATCCGACGAAGCTCGCGGCGGCGCGCATTGTCCACACCGCGCACGTCGGCGTGACTGCGCGTTGTGCGATGGCTGCCCTCAAGCGCAACCCGATCTGCGGGCGTTGCTCGAGCTCGCGTGCCGCATCGAAGAGCGGAGCCAGTCGCCTGGACGCGGCTGCGAAGTGTGCGCACGCAACGCACGCGGCCAAGTGCTCTTCGTCGGTTGAGAGCGGCTCGGCGACCGCGTCGCCGTCGCGGCGCAGGGCAATGCGCGCTTGCACGCCAGTGCAGACGTCGTTTCTCGCGCGGGATGGGATTCGCTGGTCTTTCATGACGCTGAGCGGGAAGGAGTCGGGGGCGACGCCGGGGCGCTCGAAGAACGCGCGACGAGCTCGGTCAGACGGACGCGGGCACGGGAGAGACGCGACATCACGGTTCCGATCGGTACGTCGGTGACCTCGGCGATCTCGGCGTACGAGAGTCCCTCGATCTCGCGCAGAACGAGCACCGCGCGTTGGTCGCCGGGGACGCGTGCGAGCAGTGCTTGGAGGTGTCGCCGCGCCTCCGCGCGCGCGGCGAACTCGACGGGCGATGGGCGATCCGATTCGAACATCTCGTGCATGGCTTCCCGTTCGAGCGAGTCGGCGTGCCGCACGCGTTCCTTCTCGAGCCGGGAGAGGCAGTGGTTCACCGTCAGCCGGTGCAGCCAGGTCGAAAAGCGCGCACGCCCGCGGAACTGACGCGCGCGGTCGAGCACCTTGAGGAAGACCTCCTGGGTCGCGTCCTCGGCGTCAGAATCCTGGCTCAGCAGCATGCGGCATAGCCGAAACACGCGCGCACCGAAGAGCTGGTAGCAGTCTTCGAGGGCCCGCGCGTCGCCGGATTGGAGTCGCAAGAGGACGGAACGTTCGAGTGTCATCGAGGAGGCACACCGCAAACGATGCGTCCGCGCCCCGTGTTGGTGCGACCGGCGAGTGACTCGGGTCCTTCCAACGGATTCGACGCAAAGTGCCGAAGACGAAGATCCTGAAGATCCATAAGCCGATGCTAGTAAGTGAGTTATGTCGAGATCTTCGGGGGTGGGGCGGGGCGCTCAAGAAGTCCGGCCCGCCGGCCGATCGTCTCGATTGAACCCTTTCTCTCGCCATGCCGAACCAACACGTCCGCCCGTCGACCACGGAAGGCCTGCTGCTTTCCCAGGTCATTGTCTCGTTGAGCTACGCCCTCGATCTCGCGGAGGGGCAATCACCCGGACACTCGCTCCGGACCTGCTGGATCTCGATGCGTGTCGGTGAGGAGCTGAAGCTCGACTCGGAGCCGCTGTGGTATCTCTTCTACGCAACGCTGCTCAAGGACATCGGTTGCAGCAGCAACGCGGCGTGCTTCGTCTCAACGTTCGGCGCGGACGACATCTCGACCAAGGGCAAATCGAAGTCGGTCAACATGCGCACGCTCGGCTCCGTGTCGCGCTACGTTCTGACAGAGAAGAGCTTCGGCGACTCGATCGTCAAGCGCGCCGGTCTGCTTTGGCGTCTGCTCAAGACGCCGGAGGCGACGACCAGGGAGCTCAGCGGTCTGCGCGGTAGACAAGCGAAGCGTATCGTCAAGAAGCTCGGATTCGGCAAGCCGGTTGCCGACGCGATCAGGAGTTTGGACGAGCACTGGGATGGCAAGGGGAGTCCGAGCGGGCTGCAGGGTGAGGCCATTCCGCTCGGCGCGCGCATCGCGCTACTCGCCCAGGTTGTCGAGCTCGTTCACGCCAAGCTCGGTCCGGAAGCCGCGCTCTCCGAAGCGGCGGCGCGTAGCGGTCGTTGGTTCGACCCGAAGCTCGTCGATGCGCTGCGGAACGCGGCGGGACGCGACGGGTTCTGGGACGGGCTCGAGAAGGATGGGCTCGACGACCGCGTCGTCGATCTCGAGCCGCGATCCGGGTGGCTCCAGTTGAACAACGCTCGCCTCGACGTGATCACGGAGGCATTCGGCATCGTCGTCGATTCGAAGAGCCCGTTCACGAAGGGCCATAGTGCGCGCGTCGCGCGCCTCGCCGACGCGATCGGAGCCAACCTCGGTCTCGACGACGAGCGGCGCATGTGGATGCGGCGCGCCGCGCACTTGCATGACATTGGTCGGTTGGGCGTCAGCAACGTGATCCTGGACAAGCAAGGCGAGCTCGGAGAGGCCGAGTGGCAGGCCGTCAAGCGCCAACCCGTTCAGGCGCAGGCCATTCTGTCCAAACTCGACCCGTTCCAGAATCTGGCGCGGTTCGTCGCGACGCACCGCGAGCGCCTCGATGGCCAGGGCTATCCGCACGCCGTCGCGGCCGAAAAGATCGAGCTCGAGTCGCGCATCATCGCCGTCGCCGACACTTACGACGCGCTGCGCTCCAACCGCCCGCACCGCAAGGGCATGCTGCTCGAGGACGCGCTGGAAACGCTCGAGGAAATGCGCGGAAGCGCGTTCGACCCCCGTTGCCTCGACGCGTTGCGCGCGCACCTCGAGTCCACGGGCGCGGTGCGCCGCGCGGCTTGAGCGCCGCTCGGCGATGCGTGCTCCGTTTCGGTTGCTAGCGTTTGCGCGCCGCGCCGGAAGCGACAAGTTCACGCAGCCCGTCCTCGAGGACCTCGGGGCTCCCAAACACGATGGAGCCGTACTGCGGATCCGTCCACAGCGTGCGCGTCGACCCAGCGTAGCGTAGCTCGGGTGGCAGGCGAACGCGGACGCGGCTGGGAAGCGCGAGCTGCGCGCGCGCGGCTACCTGAACAACAAAGTCCGTGCAGCCCTTCCCGCGCAGCGCGAACACGGAGTAGTCGAACGAGTCCATGTACCTTCGAATCGCGTCGTGCTGCGCGCGGGTGATCGGAACCCGACAGCGAAACGTGGGCCGCAGGCCGCCCGAACCCTCGAGCCGGATGCCGTCGGTCATTTCGAACCACAAGTAGCGCGCGGGATTCGGATCGCCCGCGCGCATCAGGTCGAGAACGCCGTCGAAGTAGGTCGGCTGCTGCTTGCCGTATTCTCCGGAGTGTCCGCACTCGATGCGCTCATCCGGTCCGATGAGCAGGACCCAGGAGTGCCCGACACCGTCGGTGCCCTTGCCGTCCGGCCGTTTGGTCAGACTCTCGACGAAGGCCTCGGTGTTCGCGAGGGCGAGTCCGGCGACGCTGGTGGCGAGGACGAGCGCGTAGCCCTGGTCGTGCGCGCGGTCTGCGAGGGGGACGTTCGCGCGGCCAGAGACCGGACGCGGGGGGAGTCGCTCCACGGTCCAACTCGCGGCATCTTCGACCGAATCGGGGATCGACAGGCATCCGGCCAGAAGCGCGACGATTGCGAGAATCGGGGAATGGGCGCGGTGGAGCATTACGGCGCGAACGTCAGCGTCGGCTCACCCCAAAGCGGCCGATCGCTCCTGACCGTGAGGTGCGGCTCGACGCGCAGTTCGAGCCGCACTGAGCGCCCTGCGAAGCGCGAAAGGTCGACCTCGAGCGGGACCCACTTCGGTTCGGCGGACGCGTCGATCCCGATTGGGACGCGCGCAACCTCGGCGTCGTCGACGAGTACGACGAACACGACGCCGTCCGATTTGCCCCAAGCGTCGTCGCGCAATCCGACCCGGCTCTCGAAGCGTGGGGCGTTGCCGAGCTCGATGTGCTCCCACACGATCGAGTGAACGGGGTTGACGACGCGGTCCGGGTTCAGGATTGGCGCGAAGAGCGCGCGGCGGCGGACGCCGCCGACGCGATGCGATTCGCGCAGAAATGTCTCCGAGCTGGACGAACTGGCAGCGCCGAGTTCGGCGTCCAGATGAATCGTGCGCGATCCGAGCGAGCGGTCGACAACGGTATCCGGTGCGAAGTCCACGTACCGTTCGAGGTCCGGATCGAGCGTGAAAGCGAGCAGGATGCCCTGGTCGTGTGAGATGCGCTCGGCGAGCTTGGTCCAACCGCTCGCGGTGCGCACGCTGAGCAATGCGTAGCTGACTGGCGATGCGTCGAATGGTCGCAGTTCCGCGCCGAACACCTCGAGTGCGCGCTGGAGTCGATCGGCCGCGACGCCACTCGGCGGTGCGACGTGTCCGGCGGTCGCGACGATCGCGACGGACGCGGTGGGCGCAGCCGCGCAACGCTCGAACTCGCGCGCTGCGTCGTCGGCCGCGCCCGCGTCTCGCGAACCGACGTCGAAGATGTGGTGTTCGTCCAGGGCGAGCGAGGCGTCGAGGGTCGCGAGGCGAATGCCGGTCTCTCGCGCAGGAAACGAAAGGCTCGCATCGCCGACCCAGATAACGTTGCCGACACTTCCGCCGGCATAGGGCGCCGGGGTCAGGAACTCGCCCTTCGAGCCCGCGATCACTTGCGCTGGCCCTCGGGCGAGCGTGCGGTCGACGCGAACCGTGGGGCGCACGGAGCCGTTGAGCGCCAAGACCAGGGCGAGGAGGGCGAGGCTCAATCCGAAGGCGGATCGCATGGCGTTACTGCCCGAGTACCTTGTCGCGGTAGAGCGCGTCGACGTCGAGATCCTGGGTCGCGATGCTGCGGCCGTCGAGCGTTAGCTGGCAGCCCGTTTGCGCGAGCGCGTCGCCGCGCACCGAACCCTCGATCGTCAAGTCGCTCGCGACGAGTGACGACGCGCCGAACTCGTCCTTCTTGATGAACGCGGTCAACGCGTAGTTGCGCGCACCGTGAATCTCCATCCCGGTGACTTCGACGTGCGACCGATCCTTCGAGGCGACGCCGATGGAAACGCCGTCGGCTCGTCCACCGACGACGTTGACGCGTGAATTCTCGCCGGCCGAGATCGCCTTGTCACCCATGTTCACGAAGGCGCAGTTCTCCACGTCGACGTCGCTGCCGCTGAAGTCGACGCCATCCGCGAGGCCATCCTCGAACGTGCATCCGACGACCCGACCGGTGACGAAATCGCCGTCGAAACTGTCCGACACGCACCGCAGGAACGTTACGCGGTCCAGCAGGAAGTCGGTCGCGAAGACGTTGCATCCGTCCTCGGCGAGCGTGTCTTCGATCAGGCACTGCGTCAGAGTGACGCGCGAGCGATAGAACGTCATCCCTCCCGTCGAGGTCCAGCCTCCGCGTTCGATGGCGGCGGTCTTGCGTACGATCGTCTTGCGCCACATCGAACGCCGCGCGGCGCCGAGCACGAGGACGCCGCTCCATGACTCGGCGCCCTCCGCGGGTTCGAGCACGACCGGTTCGTTGTCCGAGCCGCTCGTATGGATGGCGCTCTCGGATAGCAGCACCGCGTCGGGAGCGAAGCGCAATGTCGTTCCGGCGGAGATCAGGAGCTCGAAACCGCGCGGAACAACGAGGTCGCCCGCGACGTCCCACACGCCCGCCCGCGTCGCGAGCGTGCCCGCCACTGCATCGAGCTCCAGGAACGGGTGGCGTGCTAGCGCGACCTCGAGCGACGGTGGCGTGGGCCGCCCACCACTCTGCATCCAGCTCGGGTCGGAGCGACGGAAGACGAGCGTCTCGCGCGTCGCCTCGCTCGCAGCGATCGGTCGGAACACGATGTCGACGTCGAAGTCGAGCGACTCCGCGACACCGCTGCGCAGGGCGCGCTTCACGTCGTCGGTGTTCTCGAGGCTCGCCAGCCGCTCGTCGATCGGGAAGCGGAAGCGCACGGTTGCGCCTTCGACGGGCAACACGACGCCTCCGTTGTCCAAGCGCGAGATCGCGTCCGGTCCATCGACCAGTCGGTCGCCCGCGGTGAGGAATGTGCCGTTGCTGAGTCGGAACCCCTCGACGACGACGGGGATGCGCGTCGTCGTCCACGCGCTCACTTCGAACTCGCCCGCAACGAGCGCGGCGTCCGTTCCGCCGTCTATCGAGTAGAACGCCTCGACGTTCAGTGGATCCGCGGGCAAGAGGAGCGTGCGCAGGTAGCCCTGTTGCAGACGCAGGCGTTGCTTCATGTTCGCCGGGAGCGTTGTAGATGGCAGCTGCATCTCCGCTTGGAGCGCGGACTCAAAGAGATCGAGGTCGGGCTGCAGCGCGTTGAACGTCTCGTCGATCCAGCCCGGCTCGCAGAGGCGACCGAGTTCGCGGAAGACACCTTCGTAGTAAGGAGTGCACTTGCCGAACTCCGCCGTGAGTCCCGTCGCGCGAAAGACGACCGGATCGGGATCCGATACGACGTGTGGCATGTTGTCGAACGAGATCGGCTCAAGACGATCGAGGACCGGATCCAGGTAGTAGCGCATGTTGTGCCACACCAACGCGTGGTGCACCTGGAGCAGGGACGCGATCGCGTGGTGACGCGCGAGCAGATCGACGTTCACGATCGACTCGAGCGTCATGTCGCGTCGCTCGCGCAGTTCCTTCTCGAGCCAGGCGCGCGTCTCGAGATCACTCGTCGAGGTTCCGAGCGCGCGCAGGTCGTGCATCTTCGCGCTGGCCGCGACGAGCGCGCGACTGAGGCTCTCGATCTCAGACAAGCGCTTCTCCCCGAAGGCGCGGATCGACGCGGCGGGAAGGCGCAGTCCGGGCGCGAGCGGGTCGGCGGTGCGGACGTCGGCGTTCGCGTCCGGTGCCGCGTGCGATTGCAGCAGCGTGTTCCAGTGGGTCCCCTCGTCCCAGCGCACGATCGGCCCCTCACGCCGACGCTGCGACTCGAGCAGCTCCTTGCTGAAGTGCTCCTCGAGGTAGTAGATCCCCGCCGCGTTGCCGTTGATTTCGACGTTCACGAAGGTCGCGCGCGGCGCCAAGACGCCTTCACGCCTCGCGATCGCGAGGGCCAGCCACTCCCAAAGCACGCCTCGCGTCCGCGGGGCTTGGATGGAGAACACGCTCATCCCGAGCAGCGTCTCCTGCTTGAGCTTGATGCGCAGCGACCACTTGTCGGTCTCGACGTGATCGAGCCAGTCGCCCTTGATGCGCACGCTCGCGCGGACCTCCTTGCCGCCGAGCTCGACCGCCGCCGCGACCGTGTCGTCGTCCTCTTGCACGATGAGCCCGCGCGTCAGCGCACGGTCGCGCACCGCTTGCAGTACGGCCGTCGCCTCCTCGTCGAGCGTGAGTTGCAACGTCTCCAACCCGTTGTTCGGCGAGTGCGGTGCGCCGGGCGGGGCGGGGGAGAGGTTCGTGTGCAGCGGCGCGGGATCGGATGCGCCTGCGTCGTTCGCCCGATTCGGCTCGGTCGCGGGACGGACGTCGCGCAGCAACGCCAGCCACTCGCTCGGCCGTGCGAACGCGCCGATCGCGACGCCGATCAAGAGGATCGCGGCGCCGACCCAGAAGCCGCTGCCGGCGCGCTCTTCGCTCTTGATGTACATGGGGCGGCTCGGATGCGGCTCGCTCTCGGATTCTAGCAGCTGACGCCGCGCGGACGGGACGCGGGCCTATTCGACGTAGCCAAGCTGTTTCAGCATGTTGAACGTGTTCT